>JACEGR010005327.1:0-74532 GCA_014170235.1 Listronotus bonariensis
TTATGTTCTCTCTGCATAGAACTTCTCGGTAGTAATATGTAGTCCTAAACTTTTACTTCTTCTTTTCAGTTAGAACCAAAATGTCTGTTAAACTTCTATTTATTTCTATTTCTATTTCTATTTTTTTCTTGGTTTTGATCCCTTCAGGTCCAATCCACCACTATCCCCCTTCCGGACTATGCTTTCCAGGGCTTCGTCGGCGGGAAAATCTGGATAATCAAGCTCGTAGCTCCCAGAAATTCCAAAAAAGAAAACAAGTAATTCATTAATCGATGCAATGCATAAATTGTCGACTGTCAAACCAAGATCTGCATACTGGTCTTACGTATAACCTTCATTTTCACCACTGACAGTTCCCATGGCACGCCCATCTATTTCCCGCCATTTGAGAAATACCTCGTGTTCACCACCAAACAGGATACCATCAGCTAATAGGAATCTTCGCTCACAGCGCTTAGATAGAGATTAAAAAACCAACGTTTCGATTCTGGATAGCATCATTATCAGGGCAAGATTATTGCAATAAAAATATTCAAAGGCACGTTAAAACTCAACAACTATAAAGACTACCATCATTGCCGCAGAATAAAAGACTTACTGAGTAATATAATAAATATTAATCATAATAATAAAATATTACTCAGTGAGTACATAAAGTTAAATATAACGAATGTTTTTTATTATCTTTGAACAAACACGAAAGATAAAAGCCTAAATACTAACGTACCGTAGGTGTCTTAAGCGAGGTAAGAGGGAGTTTGTTGACACGGGACTTAAATACTTGAAGATTTGGGGGAAAGGAAAGACCTCCGCGTGCAGCAGGTTCCACAGTCTAGAAACTCTAGGGGAACGAACAAAATGGGAAGTTCGGCGCCTGTCCAGTTGGACCGTAAAGGGATGCATACGCGCAGAACCACGAGTTTGTCTGTTGGGAACCATGAGTCGAAGAACTATACTGGACAATTCTTCAGAGCAGAAGTCATGGAAATACCTATAAAAAAGCGATAAATCCCCAACAGCCCGACGATGGGCAAGAGAGGGAAAGCCTTTCTGTAAGTGAAGGATCATTAATGAGACGAATAGCTCTTCTTTGAATAGAATCAAGAATGCTTAGGGTTGTGGGGACGCCATGCCCCAGATATGAGAACAATATTCCAAGGGAGGTCGGATTTGGGACACATATAAAGTGTATAAATTAGAAGGGGAAAAATACTTTTTGGCTCGAAAGAGAGATCCAAGCTTTTTGAAGCTGCCGTGGCTATAGATACAATGTGTTAGTTAGGTTACTTTCAAATGTAACGCCCACAAGATTGAAGGTGTCTTTGCTCTGTTAAACTTGACCGCTCATAACATGATTGTGTTGTGGTTGCATTAAAATGGACGAGATTTTTGTGTCCTAAACTATTATTAAATTAAGATCCTGCGAAAGAGATATCTGCATCGCTCTGCGTTTGTTTTCCAAGTCATGTTTAGTGATGGGTTTAGGAACCTGAAAACTGGAGTGATAGGGTACTATCGTCGGCGAAACTATGAATGGAATTAGTTGTGGACGAGAGAAGGTCGATGATGTGAAGAAGAAACAATGTTGGTGCCAGAACTGAGCCCTGAGGGACTCCAGCATTTACTTGGTGAAAGCTTGAAGAATGGCCGTCCACAATAACTGATATACGTCGATCAGATAGATAACTAGAGAGCCAAGTACAGAGTTTAGTTGAAAGACCATAGGAGGGAAGTTTATTAAAGTATGTTACTAAATTTTTAAGGAAGTTATGCAGAAAAGCAGCAAGATTTTTTATTTAGTTTATAATCCGTATAGAAGTAAATGTGTAAATCAAATTCTAAAAAGTTAAAAGCAGAATCAAAAGAAATATTGAAAAAACATAAAAAATATTGTTTTTTACAACGTAGCAGTTAAGGGGAGAGTATGGCTTTTAATTTTATTTTTTTGTAATTTTTTAAAATACATTTTCTAAATAATAAACAAATAATTTTAGAATATTGTGTAAAAATTTGAGATGAATCGAAGCAAAATTAACATAGATACGGAGGTTTAAGCAACGATCTTATCCATGACTCTTATGTATAAAGCTAACTTTAAAGCGCTTTCCACAACTCACGTTTTTAATATCGGTGACCATCATAACATCAAAACTACTGCACCGATTGTTTTCAAATTTTTACCACTATTTCTTTAAATATTTTGAAGATAACGCTGGAGAGTTTCTTTTTTAAGTCTGTAGTTATTTCTAATTTTACTAAAAACAAATGGGCTAATATTTTCTTTAAAATGGCGTTTTTCACTTTAAAGTGCTCCCAAAGCGTGAAAAATTAAAGTTTTGGAAAACCTTCTCAGCGTTACCTGGGGAAATCTCCAACACCGGTATGTGATGGTCATAGCGATTCATCTTTTTTGAGACGCTTTCGAATAATTGCCGTCGTTGCCGTATTTTTAAAAAATTCTTAACAAACATTTTCACAATATTTTTTCATGTTATATTTTAATGTGCCATTGAGTTTAATTATTAAATATTTAAATGTTCCTTTCTCAACACGAATTAAACATACCCCCCTCCTTATACAGTTAAATACAGCAAATATTAGCAATATGTGCATCATATTCGCATGTATTATAGCTAAATTTTAAGAAAACTTCTGCAGAAAAACAGCAAGACTTTTTGTTTGTTTTATAATTTGTATAAAACTAAATGTGTAAATTAAATGCTGTAAATATAATGGTAATAAAAATTAGATATAAAAAGTTTAAATATATAGATTAAATTGTATAATACAGGTAAGCATAGTTAAATATAACAAATATTAGCAATATGTGCATCATATTCGCATGTATTATTTACTAAATTTTTAGGAAACTTCAACAGAAAAGTAGCAAGACTTTTTGTTTGTTTTATAATCCGTATAAAACTAAATATGTAAATTAAATGCTTTAAATATAATAATAATAAAAAAATATATATAAAAAGTTTAAAATAAGATTATATTTTACAATGTAGCAGGTAAACACAGTTAAATATAACAAATATTAGCAATATGTGCATCATATTCGCATGTATTATTTACTAAATTATTAGGAAACTTCTACAGAAAAGTAGCAAGACTTTTTGTTTGTTTTATAATCCGTATAAAACTAAATATGTAAATTAAATGCTTTAAATATAATAATAATAAAAAAAAATATATAAAAAGTTTAAAATAAGATTATATTTTACAATGTAGCAGGTAAACACAGTTAAATATAACGAATATTAGCAATATGTGCATCATTAACGCATGTATTATTACTATATGTTTAAAAAGCTTCTGCAGAAGAGTTGCAAGACTTTTTTTTTGTTTTATAATTATATAATTAATAAATATGTAAATTAAATGCTATAAAAGTTAAAACAGAATAAAAGTTAATATATGAAAAAGTATAAAATAAGATTATATTTTACAACATAGCAGTGAAACACTGTTAAATATTCGCTGTGGCAGTAAAGTCAGCAGTGTTTATTATTTATACATTGCCTGCATCTGCCTCCGGTTATTTTCGACTCTCGATGAGAATTGCAGTAGATATGTGTTTTAGATCGATAGTTTTAATAACGCAAAATTGATTAAATTGCCAAATAAAAATAAAATAGGAGTAATTACGATAAATGGCAGGAGTATCTTAGTTGTTGTTAAATTTGAAACTTGCAGTTTTTGAAAAGTATTGCTATTTTTTGATTTAATATTAGGTGACTTTAATTTTTATAGCTTAAGGCTTAAAACAGACGAGGCGGTTTTGCCGACTCGGCGACAAGCGGTGTAAAACACACGACTTGGCGAGCCGCGACTGCTTGCTACAGAAAAATCAAGTGTTTTCTTGTTGTCAACAGACCGTTTTACCATAGGTTTTACTGACCGGAGATATAGATTAGACATTTTTAAGTCGCCCACTTTTAATATAGACAGTTGGCAACGCAAATTTGGGAAATAATTTAAATCAAAGCATAGGGACGGTACCCAAATAACTATCATTAATTAAATGAACCGCCGAACCAATATAGAGCATATCTTCATCTGAAATAAAGCCGTGCACTAATGTATGTACAAAAAAATTACCAACTTTGTTTTCAAAATAACTCAATGAAAAAAAAACGTTTCCCGTCAAACTGACGAATGTCGCTTACGATGTTTTGTCAAACACACATCGATATATCCTATTCTAAAATGATAAATTTAATAATCTTATGGATACTACCATTTATCGGGGATTTTATTTTTATTAAATTTTGCGTATATTCTCACTCTAACTGATCGGGCCGACTGCTCGTCAGCGACTGCTATCAATTTCTGATGGTAAGCGTATTAGCAAAGCGACATCGTACTACTTTCGCCATCTGTTGGTCGCGGTAGGTACTAAAAATTTTTAAGGTACGCTAAAATCTCACTTGTAGGGTTCTATGGATTGGTATTCTTTGTTTATACTTTGAGCACTTTATAGTAAGTAAAATACCTAAAAAGTAACTATAGGTAGGTAACTAGGGTTACTGATTTTTTTAACCAATGTAATACATTATTTCTTCAGACGTTTTCTCAATTTATAGTGCCCAAAGTATAGTTAGTTCTAGTCGTTTATTGTTGCTTCTAGTCAGTTCTAATGAATTCTGGTAAGTTTTGGTTAGAAGCAACAAATGCAACAATTTAATTGCTATCGATAATTTAGTTACATCCCTATAGCAAAAGTTAAAACAGGCTCGACTGTGTGCCGAACGAGACGGCGGCAGCGGGCGGCGGATCAATATCTCCGGTGGACACACGCCCGATGGCATGGTGGCTGCCACTACTGCTGCTGTTGCTGGAATTGTTTCGGGCAGGGAATACTAATAAAGCAGGACAGCAGGTAAATAGTCGGCAGCAGGAGCTTGGCATCGGTTTACTAAAAGCCGTTTTTGAATACCAATAGAAATTTTGCGTATAATAGATATTTAACAAACAAAGAGTGTTATTAAGGAGGATTAATGATCGCGGAAATTTAAGGGATGAGATCGTTAATTGACAATTATTTTCCGAGATACTTACAATGTGTTTGATTGATAAAAATATCCAACATATTTTAAGCATAGTTTTGCAGGGAAATAGTTAAATGTAAATTATTTTCCAAGCACAATCTTGCAAAAATATTTGGATAGGTTGAATTGATTTGAATTTGTAGGTCGGTCAGGAGCCGCAGGCAAGTGCTGTAATTTGTATGAGGGGGAAATGAGTAGGCCAATCGAGGTTGCAACGATTTTTTTAATTTTTCTAATTTGTATTTTTTTTCTACAACGGTTTAATAATATATATATGGTAATGTACATTTTTCATATTGGCATTGATGGTAAAGCATTGGCAATTGGTGGCAATATTATGCCAACATCTTATACGCATTAAAAATTCAACCCTAAATAAACACTTAATTGCCAATAAATTTTACATTCAGGCGAATTGCCGGGAAGCATACAAAAATGGCGGCATACCAATCCTGATTAAATAAAGCACGCGTTTTTGTTGCAGGCAAATAAATATTGGATTTTGAAGGCAAACCTTCAACGCATATTCATACTTTTTAAACCATATTATTAACATTGGTATTTAACTAACATTAAAGCAATTTTTGATCTGTTTTATTTATAATGGCAGCTAAACAACATTATTTTATGTTTTTACATAATTTAAAGGAAATGGCCTTTTCATAACATTTTATTGTTAAAAATCATGCAAATAAAAATTAGGTCAAACAAAATGTTTATTATGTATTTTGGAGCGAATAAAAATAAAATGATGGTAAAATTAGCTACGTTAATTTCGACCGAAGGTGACCGCTTTGTGCATTTGTTTTCTACGTGGTTTTCTAGCTTTTTAGTTTCTTTTTTAAAGAAAAGGGTTTTTAATAGACATAATTAAATGTATTCATTACCTGCCTGGCTTTATTTATGTCGGTTTTAGGTCGTGCCTTATTTTGGTCTTATTTTAACTTCGGATCGGTTGGGTGTAAACCGAACGGCTGCCGATCACAAAATCGATAAGTTTTTAGAAGTAAAAATACTTAAAACCTTGCTTTTTCAAATGTATTTCTCTAATTGTGTAAAACAAAACCCTACAACACAAAACAATCAAGAAAAACAACTAAAATGTTTTCCCCCTTTTTTTAGGTTAATGGTACTGTCAACATAATTTGCAATAACTCTAAATTATGGGTACAAAGCCAAGATCGTTTGATTAGGTAAGGTTGCCTCATTACGTCACATATGTACCGCACTGCTGGTTCCTTGGCGCCAACAAGGATGTCAAGACGGATAATACTATGAGGGCGAAAGAGCGCGATATACAATATTTAAAAATCAGCAAGAATAATCATTGTTAAATAATTTATTAATAGGAAATAAAGAAATTACGGTAACAACTGGAATTAACAGTATTTAAAAGTATTTCTTTGATATTGACAAAAACACAAACTAGACTGTTAAAAACTTCATTAAATAATGAGCAAAATACATATGTGACGTATTGTTCGCCATGTTGCAAGGCTTACGAGGCAACCTTACCTAGTCAAACGATCTTGGGTACAAGCACTATTTAAGTAAAGCCGGTATAAATAATTCCCGAGCCTAATAAGGCAACTAGCAATAATTCTCTATTATCAATTTGTATATGGAAATATATTATCAAATTATAATTTACGATTCTTCAACAATAATATGAAAAAATAATATTAGGAAAGAAAAAACATTTGTTCCAACTCGTGACAGATAAAATAACAAGATTGAGGTGTAGATTTAGGGTCGGGCCCACACTCCACGTGCGACAGTCCCTTATATAATTATTTTACGAGTGGTCGTATTTTATGCCTTATATAGGTCACTTGTGTTTCCGGAAACGGACACTACTAACAGTCGGAGAGATTTATAGGAAAAATATAGTGTTTTTATGGCGTCCCAGGAAAATTAAACATTTTTTTATATAAAAGTGGGTTGATTATGACATGACACGCCCAAGTTCAGTGGCGGCTATTCAGGTGTAGTAAGTGAAGTGCCACTTCACCAAAAATAAATAATAAAACATAAAAAAACATATTACTATTATTAAATTTATTTTTCCCATTTCTATTCCTTATTTGTAAAATTCGCCATGAAAAATCTAGCATATAAATTAACCGCTTTTATCCTCTTTCGGCAACGCGACAAGTGTATTGCAAATATAAAACGGACTGAAGTATACACCTCATGCGGGGTTTTGTTTACGCTTTGACGCTCCGTTGCTATGACAACGCTATACTTGCAGGTGGCCAGAATCGCGGGTTGAAGTATCAGGTGTATTGCTTGGTAAATCGCTAGTCTTAAAAAGATAGTACAGGTTTTGGTCGTTTCGTTGGTTTTCACGTAATATTTCGATTGTTGCCGTTTGTGTATTATTAGCAACAGTGATTTTTCACAGGAAGAAATTAAAGGACAGTACAGAGCACTTCTGTATGAAATATTAGATTATATTTTGATGGAAATGCAAATAGGATTCGAAGATTGTTACAAACTACAATTTCTTTGTCTTGCTGATACTGCTAAGTTTGGCCAGTATAACCAAACTTTTCCCACTGATTCTTTTCAAAATTTATTGGAGATATATGCCGAATCATTTCCAAAAAATTAGCGGCTTAAAAATAAACTTGACCTAATTGCTGATGAAAGTTATAGAAATATTTCATTGCAGCAGTTAGTGAAACAAGTTGGCGCAAATAAAGACATTTTTACCGAGGCGTATAAACTTTTTTGCCAATTTTAACTATATCGTCGACAAACGTGTCAGTGGAACGGAGTTTTTCTTGTCTTAAGCGTTTAAAAACTTTCTTAAGAAACACTACATCCCAAGATAAACTTTTATTTTTGGCCAATATTTCAATTCAAAAGGAGCTTCTACAGAAATTGATAAAAACTTAACCATTTTATGAATATATAATTGATAAATTTGCTGCATTAAAAGATAGAAGGATTGAGTATTTTTAATTTTGCTAAAATGGTGAATGCGCTTTTTTTTCCCTTCCTGCACTACACCTGTTTTTAGACCCGCGAGCCGCCACTGCCCAAGTTTAGGAAATATGATTTCCAGTGAGGTCCAAGTTACATTACAATTTGACTTTTTTATATTTCTTTAGGTATACAGGGTGTCATACCTCTATTTATACACGAAATAGCTTCGCCCCTGTATAAAATACAAAAATGAACCTAAAAGAAAAAAATGTTTATTCGAATACCCCCTTTTATTTACGATACTAGTTATTATACAAGATGTTTCAATAACATTATTTTTATTGTCAAGTAGGTTTTTTTGTAATAAAACACCCTGTATATTTTAACAAATTTTAAGTCTGTATTAAATTCGACATCAAAAATGTATCATAAACTATACGTCAATTATTGGTGGTTTTTGGGATATCAGGAGTATGCTGATTTATTCTTTGCCTATTAAAAGTGATGAAAGAAAATAATATTTTGCAAGTGACAAATAATATAATAACATGTTTCAGGTTCCTAAACCCATCACTAAACCCGATTTATAAAACAAACGCAGAGCGATGCAGATATCTCTTTCGCAGGATCTTAATTTAATATTGGATTGGGGCGCCAAAAATCTCTTCAATCTTGTGGTCTTCACATTTGAAAGTAACCTTAACTGGCATAAACACATTGTATCTAAAGCCACGGTAGCTTTAAAAAGCTTAAATTTCTCCTTCGAGCCTAAAAGTATTTTTCCCCTTCTAATTTTTACACTTTATTTGTGTCTCAAATCCGACCTCCCTTGGAATATTGTTCTCATATCTCTACATGGCGGGACATGGCGTCCCGCACAACCTTAAGCATACTTGATTTAATTTAAAGAAGAGCTATTCGTCTTATTAATGATCCTTTACTTACAGAAAGGCTTTCCTCTCTTGCCCATCGTCGGGCTGTGGGGGATTTATCGCTTTTTTATAGGTACTTTCATGACTTCTGATCTGAAGAATTGTCCGATATAGTTCGTCCACTCACGGTTCCCAACAGAGAAACTCGTAGTGCCGCGCGTATGCATCCCTATACGGTGCAACTGGACAGGCCCCGAACTTTCCATTTTGTTCGCTCTTTAAAGAAACCTTCTTGACAATAAAAATTTTTGTTTTTCTCAAAAAGATAAAAAAATCCAAAATTAATTTCACGAAAAAACACCTTGTAAATTGTATTTTCAGTAAGAAGGTATTTAAAAGAAAATACCACCATGTATAATTTCCATATATACTTCTACGGCTCTAATCATAGTTCCGTACAAAAAATGGAAGATTATTTCTACTATTTTTTAGATTTGGATGGCCATATTTCCAAAACTATAAGAGATGGACACACCAAATGTAAGATTTTTTAAAGCTTTTTAAAATACCTTTTTTTCGTACCATACTTTTAAAAAAACCTGTTATTATGGATTTTGCTTTACATAATAATGGGTTTATCATAAACTCGTATATTTTAATACAATCGCATGTGCGTGAAAAATATAGAGCAACAGAATAAAACGATGGCAAACAAAGCGAAGAAAAACCGCAAGAAGAAAAAAGAGATAGGTAATCAATAAATACCCTTTCAGTTTGTTAAATGAGCCGTTTCAAACGAGGAAAAAACACAATAACATGGCAAGACTATCTATTTGTTTACCCTTTGAAAGAATATACCAGCAAACAATATAAAGCTGCTTTTGTCTTGTCAATAATGTAAAGGATTCAGGGGTATTTTGTTTCTTTGTGTGTTATTTGACAAACGAAATTAAAATTTTCATTATTTGGAATACAAAAAAACAGTGGCGTAGCCAAAGTCGGTCTATATAAGGTCACGACATTCGGCCATATTACTTTGACGTGTTATGACGTCACATCTCCCATTTTTCGACCATGTTGTTCAGTGCCGGAGATATACACCCATATAATATTTTTTGCCGGCGTTGTACATTTAATTTGCTGGCATTGCCAACACTCTTTAATGGCAAGGCATTGGCAAAAAGGTATCAAAAAACGCGAAAGTGGGCAATTGGCCGTTATTAGGCCACGTGTTGCAGATACAGTGATGGCATCCGTCATTAATAAGTTATTGGCAAAATTGCGTTTAAGATGATGGCATCCATCATTAATAAGTTATTGGCAAAAAGATAACAAAAAGACGAACGTGGGCAAATGCAGATACTCCCAAGCAGCAAGCTGACGTCTTATTGACGAATATTGTCGCATATACTTTTTTTTAAAGCTAAAATGATGCGATATTTTATTTGAAAATTAAAATAGGAAAAAACTCCTTACTGCATGCAATTCCTTGCAATGCAAAGTACCATCTCTCGGAACACTGTCCAACATGGAGATGCAGATTTTTACACTAGCCGAAGATATTTCTTTCAAAGCTAAGTGAGATCACCTACCGCAAACCGCTCTCGAATTATTTTTGTCTAATGGTTACAGTTTAGACGATAAAAAGCGAAGATATTGCAGAAACGTAGTAGTTTATTGTCCATTACGCCATCTATCGGTATGTCAAAAAACTATTAAATATATATAATATTTTTTATCAACACGTCTTTAAAACTTTTATTAAAGTTTTAAACAAAATGTTTACAGCACTACAGTCTACTTGAATATCTTGCCTTCTCGACTAGCCATCACCAATTAATCACACAACACACACACTTATTAGGTAATGAATACATTTAATTATGTCTATTAAAAAACTCTTTTCTTTAAAAAAGAAACTAAAAAGCTAGAAAACCACGTAGAAAACAAATGCACAAAACGGTCACCTTCGGTCGAAATTAACGTAGCTAATTTTACCATCATTTTATTTTTATTCGCTCCAAAATACATAATAAACATTTTGATTGACCTAATTTTTATTTGCATGATTTTTAACAATAAAATGTTATGAAAAGGCCAATTCCTTTAAATTATGTAAAAAAACATAAAATAATGTGGTTTAGCTGCCATTATAAATAAAACAGATCAAAAAAATTGCTTTAATGTTAGTTAAAAACCAATGTTAATAATATGGTTTAAAAGTATGAATATGCGTTGAAGGTTTGCCTTCAAAAATCCAATATTTATTTGCCTGCAACAAAAACGCGTGCTTTATTTAATCAGGATTGGTATGCCGCCATTTTTGTATGCTTGCCGGCAATTCGCCTGCATGTAAAATTTATTGGCAATTAAGTGTTTATTTAGGGTTGACTTTTTAATGCGTAGAAGATGTTGGCATAATATTGCTACCAATTGCCAATGCTTAACCATCAATGCCAATATGAAAAATGTACATTGCCGGCAAATAGTGTTTGCTGGGCAGTTTACTGTATTAGTAGAACAACCGTTTACACAACAGTTTTTAATTATTATTAAGTTGTAAATTCTTTTACTTTAAATAAAAAACATTTGGAATTACATCTTTCAACAAATATCACTACCAAAACAATGCAAAATGAAATGCGCAAATTCAAGACGCCACTGGATTGATCATCAGCTTTGATTTTTACCCAGTCTTGCCAACTTTTCTTCGTGAAGTGCCCTTCCTTGCGTCCCCGACCTCGAACAGCCTAAAAGTTGAGGATATGTCGGAACCTTAAAAATATAAACTAACCTTGGGCGTAGCTAGGTAACCAGAGGCCCTAAAGCAAAAGATAAACTAGGGCCCCAATTAAACTATTGAAAATCGTTTGTTTCGTATTTGTCGTGCTCTGAATTCGACGTAGGTACTCCAGATTTGTCGTAATTCAAATTCATCGTTATACAGTTGACTCCATGGAGAATTAAAAACCAAATAAAATTGTAGCTATTTTAATGAACAAAATAAAAACTATTTTATAGAATAAAAGAAAATTTTTACCTGTTGCCGGTCATAAAACGCAGTTCCTAAAGGCATTTTTTTTAAACTTTAAAACCCCGTATTTTGAAACGAAGCATTTTCGAACATAATTTTTTTGAAAAATGTACTTATTTTCTTGCATTCTATACTATGTTAAAAAGAATACAGGGTGTTTCGGGAGAAAAGGGAAATATTTTGGGAATACGTTCAGAAGGTCAAAATAAGAGAAATTAACCCATATGTTTTAATCCGATTCTTAACCGTCTCTGAAATAATCAGTGATAAAGTTTTTTTTTTAATTTGAAGTAATTAAAAAGTTTTGTAGTTCTAACACCAGTTTTTAGATATTTCATTGCTTGTCAATACCTAATTTAATTGACTGATAGTTTTGACAAGCATGGTTGTCAGTTTGATTGATTCTGAGCGTTTCGACTCGAAAAAGAGAAAAGGTTCCGTACGCAATGCTCTCATACCTTTACTCATGCTAACATAATATTCGTGTATGGTTTCTGTAAAGGTAGCGCATTACGTGCTGTTCATGAATACCGACGTCGTTTTCCAAATCGAAGAGTTCCCAATCGAAAAGTTTGTCAAAAGGTTTTTGTAAATGCTCAGGAAACAGGAATGTTTCCAAGCGTAGGATTGATTATGAACGAGAGGCGGGTCTAAAGGTGGAAGATGAAGAGAATATTCTGGATATGGTTCAAGAGAACCCAGATGTTAGTTCGAGGCAGATTATGAAAGAACTTCGATAAGAATCACATTTGGACGTTTGGAAGACACTTAGAAAAAACGGTTTAAAGCCTTTCCATGTACAACCGGTTCAACATCTTCAAGAAGGTGATTATGGCTTAAGGGTTCAATTTTGCGAATGGATCCAACAAAATCGGGAACTACATAAATATATTTTATTTAGCGATGAAGCACCCGCGATGGAATCAATAACTGTCACAATGAACATCGGTGGTCAAATGAAAATCCTCATGCCACGTTTGAGCGAATCTTTCAACACCGATTCAGTATTAATATGTGGTGTGCAATGCACAACGACCAGTTATTTGGCCCTTTTGTATTGCCTGAGCGTCTTACTGGAGATGGCTATTTACAATTTTTGAAAGACCATTTAACACACATGTTGGATAATGTTCCGCTGATTGTTCGACATCGAATGTTCTTTCCAGCACCATGGAGCCCCGCCTCATTTTAGTCGCCGGATGCGTAATTTCTTAAATATTCGTTTTTCTGGTCGTTGGATTGGCAGAGGAGGGGCCTCAAGCTTGGCCACCGAGATCACCAGACCTAAACCCATTGGATTATTGCCTTTGGGGATGGATAAAATCACTAGTATACGAAACACGAGTAGAAACTGTAGGAGGACTCCACAATCGAATTTTTAATGCTGCAAATATCATTAAAAACAATCCGCAAACAATTCAACGCGCAACACGAGCGATTAATAAACGTGCTGCAGCTTGTATTGAAGTTGATTGGGGGTATTTTTGAAAAGATTTTAAACTAGTGGAATTTTGTTTAGTATTTGTTTGTGTTGCTTTTAAAATAAGAAATGGTTACAAAAAAACTTTAGAACTGAATATTTCAGAGACGGTTAAGAATCAGATTAAAACATATGGGTTAATTTCTCTTATTTTGGCCTTATGAACATATTCCCAAAATATTTCCCTTTTCTCCCGAAACACCCTGTATATCAACTTAAAAAATAAACCTGTATAGAAAAAACACGTAAATAACTTCACTAATTCCGACATTTTTATTACCCAAAAAATAAGCATAAAAAAGGCTTAAACAACAAACAAAAATCCCCCCCAACGTTGGCAAAACGTAAAAAGCCGGTAACTTGAGGCCGTTAATCCGGCTTTATTAATAGAAAATAAGCATCGGGGGAAGAAATTAGGTTAGTTTTATATAAAGTTTGCTGAAAACGACGGAATTGAATTTGAGAAAAGGCGAGAGAAGTTTCCAAGTGGATGAAAAGCCCTTCCATTACGTCTAGTTGCTTTTTCCATTTACTTCGTTTTACTGCGAATTCAGCTGAGCTGCACGAGTGTTACAATGCTTTTTCGCACTTGTACTTTAACTACTTACGAACATTTAAAGTAGTTTAACGGTAACCGGGAGGTTAAAATAACTCTGCCATATTTTTAAACAAAACTTTTTATGGAAATTCTTACACTGGGTTAGTAAAAAGTACCGCAACGCAAAACCGCCAAAGTTATATTTATTAAATTTGGTATTTAAGGTGTTCTGGACATGTGGAATTAATAGTGATGGCACTACACCTAAGTTCTTTGGGCTATTCGGCCGTCGTTGTAGATTTTGTATCCTTGACGTTTCGCCAACGCGAGTGGTTGGCATCCTCTGAAGGTTCCTAGTAGACTACTTGCGTACTACTATGTCCCGGCGCGGACGCAGCGAATATTTATAAGCAGCTTGGGTGGGGGGCCTGTTCCGGTTGGTCGTTGCGCAGTTGTTGTTCCTGCCGTGGTGCTATTTTGTGGTTTTGAGAATTGGTATCCACGTGATATTGATCTTCATTGATTCTTCTGTTTTGTTGAAGTTGTTGGTATGTTTGTGTATCTCTATGGCTTCCCTGTACAGTCTGGCTTGGTAGGCTGAGGTATTAACAAGAACCTGGGTATTTTCAAATTTTATGTGGTGCTCTGTTCCTGAAAAAGTGTGCTCCGCTACGGCTGATTTGTCAATCTGTCCCAAGCGGCAGTTAGCTTTATGTTCTTTAATTCTTGTGTTGATCAATCTCTTGGTCGCTCCGATATACACATGCCGCATGTACACGGTATCAATATACTCCTGGGCACGCCATGGGGCCCCTTTTGTCCTTGGGCGATCTTAAACACTCTTTTACTTTTTTTTTTCTTTTTTTTAACTATATACAAACCTACAAAAAAGTAAAAGAGCGTTTAAGATCGCTCAAGAACAAAGGGACCCCTGGCGTGCCCAGGAGTTTATCGGATACCGTGTACATGCGGCAGTGTGTATGTCGGAACGACCAAGAGATCGATTAACACAAGAATTACTGTGTGTTATTGTGACAGACTGACAAATCAGCCGTAACGGAGCACACTTTTTCAGGAACAGAACACCACATCAAATTTGAAAATACCAGGTTCTTGTTAATACCTCAGCCTACTATGCCAGACTGTACAGGGAAGCCATAGAGATACACAAACATACCAACAACTTCAACAAAACAGAAGAATCAATGAAGATCAATAACACGTGGATACCAATTCTTAAAACCACAAAAATAGCACCACGGCAGGAACAACAACTGCGCAACGACCAACCGGAACAGGCCCCGCCCACCCAAGCTGCCTATAAATACTCGCTGCGTCCGCGCCGGGACACAGTAGTACGTAAGTAGTCTACTAGGAACCTTCTGAGGATGCCAACCACTCGCGCTGACGAAACGTTAAGGAAACAAAATCGACAACGACGGCCGAATAGCCCAAAGAACTTAGTCTAGCAGAAGATGGCCGCGAAAGCCTTACACAGTGATGACACTGTTGCCACTACACGTATTTCTATTGAGTTTTTAAATGGAATGTCAATTAGTTTTATTGCAATAAATTGGACGTATTAAATTAAGTAGGTTTCTAAATTTTTAAAATTCTGTCTCTATTAGTTGTTGAGATATGATACACTATACTTTCAGCAAAAGTAATTTATGACCTAAATATCTTTAAAACCTCTAAAGCTATGTTTACAAAACTGTGTATTTAGGTGTTTTTTGGCACGCCTAATTGATCAGTTATATCAGCCTTGTTGCCAAATTTACATAAAATTGCGGTGTTGTCATATCTCGTTAACTGCTATGGATTAAATTTTGAAAATTTGGAAGGTGGAAAGGTGGCACGCTCCTTTTATTGCATTTAAAATAAAACGGCATTCCTTTTAAAATAATAAAAATATTACATCTAGAACAAAACTGGAAAATGTCGTAACAGTGACGGTTCAGATTCTACTTGCCCTGAAAACCTTAAAGAACAAAACTTGTAAACGCAGCTTGAGTGGTTTTAGAGATAATTGAGCGTATCTAAACTTTTTACCTAAAATGAAGTGTTGTCAAATCTTAACAATTAGTAAAAACGGAATTTTGAAAATTTGTCAATTTATTAAAATTAGCCTGCGCAACATATTGCAAAATAAAAACAAGGCACGTATAGTACCAAACAGAGAAATCTGGCAATGGTATGTCGGTTCGACATAGACCCTCGAATATTTTATGCATTCTCTAGCTTTAATTATTGAAGATTATGGGACCCCCACAATGCTGCAATATTATTTTTTAGTTTCGCGACAAAAATAAAAAAATATTTTTATTAGTCCAATCCCAAAAGGGGGCGATCCGAGAAATCCTAGTAATCTTTGGCCTATTTCCTTAACGCCAATTATCTCCAAAATTATGGAGAAGACACTTAAATCTAGAATGTTTTCGTTTGCTAAGCAAAATAAACTAATTTCTTCAACTCAATTTGCCTTTCAAAATGAAAAGGCAACCAAAGATGCCGTTTATAACTTTCTGGATACTGTATATAGCAATATTGATAAAAAGTTTGTTTGTGCGGTGTTTTGTGACTTGGCAAAGGCGTTCGACTGTGTCAGTCACGAGATCTTGCTCTGCAAGCTTGAGTTCTATGGTTTTCGCGGAAGAATTTTAGATTGGTTTCGAGGATTTTTGATAGGTAGAAAACAAGTTACTAAAGTTTTCGATCATAATAATAGTTATATTTACTCCTCAATCGCACCTATAACTAACGGCGTACCACAGGGTTCCGTTCTTGGACCATTGCTGTTCCTAATATTTATTGAAGACTTGGCCAGTCTGCCAATAAGAGGTTCTTTTACATTCTTTGCCGATGATACCACTATATGTTGGTCAGCTGATTCTGCGGATGAATTACAGCAAATAGTGAATGCAGACCTGTTACTCATAAAAACTTGGTTTGACTCTAACAGCCTCTTATTGAACTTAAACAAAACTAAGTACCTAATTTTTAAAAATAAATGTGATATTTGTCTTCACATTGATAATACTAAATTAAACAGGGTGTCAGAGATGTGTTTTTGGGACTAACAATTGATACTAAATTATGTTGGGACGTTCATATAACTAAGGTTACAAAAAAATTAGCCTCCGGGCTTTTTGCTATAAAAACGGCCAGAAATACTTTAAACCAGGAAACTGCTATACAGGTTTATTATGCCCTATTTGAATCTCATTTTAGATACTGCTTACCCTTCTGGGGTTATGCTGCATTATCAAGAACTAACCTAGTTTTTCTGCTGCAAAAGAAAGCTATTCGAATTATCGCAAATGTTTCGAGTATGACATCATGTAGACCACTCTTCAAAAAATTTAAAATTTTAACATTCTTTGACGTCCTAATATTTGATACTCTAACTCTTTTGCATAAGTACAATTTGGAGGGATTTTTTCAAAGGAGAAATAATGTGCATAGCCATTTTACAAGAGCTAATAACAATATTGTAGTGCCACAATCTAATAGTTCTCTAACCCTTGATTCATTGTTTCATCAAGGAAAAAACCTTTATAACAGTATCCCTGACCATATAAAAAATTTACCATTACCTAAATTTAAAAACAAGTTAAGAAAACACCTGCTAAACTGTACAAATTATTCACTAACTGAATTTTATAACAATCTTGATCGACTTATTTAACTCTTGTGTATTTCGCTATAATTTGTATATGTATAATACTACCAAATTTATTAATTTATGTAGTGAGTAGTGTTCGTAGGTTTAAGATAGATTAGATAAATATTGTACAACATTTTTGTGTTTTTCAATAAAATGATTTTGATTTTTTTGATTTTATAAGTTTTTTTATCACTATTTGCAACAAAATAACCTTGTGTATGTTTTTTAGAGGTCCCTACTAAACAGAGACTTGTTTTGTCGGAGACGCTTTAAATTATTGACATCTAATAAAGTACCTTTTTTTAGCTTCAGGAGTTAAGCTATCCAAAAGCTACTCCATTTTATTTCTTTTTATTTTACAGAGGTTGTAAAAAAATTTAACACTATTGTGTAAGGTTTGAGTCCCTTCTTAGCTTGCAGACTTAATGAAGGCAAATGTTTTTTCAAAAATACTATTTTAAGGGTTTTACCTATCGTCTTTTTACCGGCGTAAAAAAGTTAAAGCCAAACCAATTTCCAGGTCAAGTCTTTTAAAGGCTTTACATATCTCTGTAAAGAGGGACTTTGAGGAAAAAAATTATACGCAGGAACTTCTCACTTTATTTTTACCGTGTTCTATATAAATCCGAGAGATTGGTGGCGAGCAGTGGTGCAGTGGCTAGCGTGTCGACCTTTCACCGCGGCGATCCGGGTTCGAATCTCGGAGTCGGACATCGGATTTTCAATGGCTCGTCACCTCACATATGGCAATGGCAAACCACTGTGTAGTATTCTGCCAATTCTAGGTAGTAGTTATTTAAAAATAACGTCCGTGGTGGCACTACCGCGTTGTCTAAAGGTGCTGTGAAATGCAAGAAAAAAAACTGCATGTTTCAGTGCTTGGATAACGTTGACGGAACACGACAATAATGGGTTAAACCAAATATACTCAATAAACTGGGCCATACATAAGTCACTGAATCGTTTATTGATTTTTACGTCTACATTTGTATGAACATAGGAACCTAATATGAAATAAAAATAAAGTGTTGTTTACGCGCCATATTATACCCGTGTTTTCTCTATATCAGACAATGTAAAATAGTGTTATAGTCACAGCGGGAACGATAGAGCAGCGAGTGCAGAGTCACACCTAGAGCCACTCTACATTATTTATTCGTCTGCTTTCAGCCGAAAAGTGAACAAAACGAACGAGACAAAAAAGAACGGAAAAATAATGCACATGTAAGAAGCCTGAGAAATCGATAACAACAGATCAGAGTGGCTTTTTTAACAAAACTCAGATTCTTATGACAACTTGGCAATAGGGCAAATTAGTGACGTGCAGCGGATTTAGTTTTAGATAAAGTATAGAGGGTTTGTCTCTTTTTAATGCCCATTCGCGAGTAGAAGTGGTAACATGCCAGTAGAGCAAGCCCTTTCGTCGCTGTAGAAATGTTTTGTTTTATTGCTACTTCATTACTATAAAAAATACAACTATACTAATTTAAAGAAAAAAGACCTCTAAATAATAATAATAAGGGCTTAAATCTTCTAGAATATTTTTTTGTTACCCTAAACAATATTTTGTATATATATTAAAAAATAATAATGAAAGTCGTTTTTTTAACACGCTTTTATTAACTTGGGTTGTAACTATCTATCCATCTATCTATCCATCTATCTATCTATGTAACGGAATCTTTGAGCCCTAATTTTCACCAACTTCCAGCTATTCAATTTCTTTGAAACTTTGCACACGTATCAAGGACCGATGACAATGCAATAATTTAAAAACAGTATCCCGTTAAGTTCCAGCATTTTCCAGGAAAACCGGAAAAGTGAAAAATCGTACGTTCTGGCGGATGCGCCAGATTAGACAATTGAATAATCGAACTTGACAACATTTGCCGACGGGTTGGGGACCAGGGGCTCAATTCTGCTAAATTGAACTCATTCGTTCGCTGAACAGGCGGTCATAAAACAGAAATCTGTATTACCATCTGACATCTGACAAAATTCACAGTCATAACATAACCTAAAATTCCTTTAATGTGAAATTAAAGTTGAAAAAAATCAGTTAACTAAGCTATTAAAAACAAAGTATACACTTTAATTGAAATACAAGAAGCAAATAAATAATTAACATGGTCCTCCGCAGCAAAAATAATCATTCGTCAGCAAAATAGTTCCTAAATCACATAACCTATAACCAAAAAGGTTCGTGAAGCGATCTCCTGCAGCTCCGTCGGCGCAAAAGCGCAAAAGTGCGTGAAAGCGTTAGCCTGAAGCTCATTTGGAGTAAAATGAATATGTCAGTTGTCAAAATATAGATTGAAAAGAAAAACTATGAAAAATTACTTATTGCTTTGGAAAAGTAACTAACAAGTTATTGCATATAACTTTTATACCATCTTCCATTTATACTTTCTAAAAGAAGGCCTTTATTGAGTGTTAGGTACTTGTACCGAATGTTAGATTAGGACAAAGACTGGAAATGGAGATTAGCAAACTACATTAAAATATCACTTAAGGTAAGTAAACTAAAGTAAACTCATATTTAGAAAAAAACATTTATGGTAAATTTCTTTTAGTTTAAAAAGGTAATATTTTAAAAAATATTTGTCTTATTTATGCAAATTGGGTAATTGTTTCGAAAGTTGGAGCAACCCCCATTTTGACCAAATTTGGTATACAGGGGCACAGAACTAAAAAAATGAAAAATAAATAATAGTTTAAAAAAACTAAAAAACACGCTTTTATATGCAACCGAACTAAAAATTAGAAAATAATTTTTCATTAAAAAAAATATTGTCACTTTATAGTAAAAGCGTGGGGTGCTTAATATATTAAATGTTATACTTATTATATTTGCCAATATCTATGAGGGAAAAGTTATGAAAAAATTGTAAAATGCACCTCACGCTTTTTACTATGAAGTGACAATATTTTTTTAATGAAAAATTATTTTCTAATTTTTAGTTCGGTTGCATATAAAAGCGTGTTTTTTAGTTTTTAAACTTTTATTTTTGGTCCAGTCTAGCTTATAGTAATCCATATTTGGGGTAACTATTGCATCTTTAGCTACTCTTAACATTTTTTGTTTTTAAAAAATCCTAATTAAAATTAATCAATGTAAATAAAAATGTTTACAAAATAAAGGACCAATATATGATTGATAATAATTACTACAAAATAGTTATTTATTAGATAAGTGAGTTATATTACATATAAGTCACGCAAGAAAAGTTTAACTCTCGAGCCCGAAGGGCGAGAGAGGTAATTTTCTTAAGTGACTTATATGTAATAACTCACGTGTCTAATACAAAATTTTATCCAACACTTTCGTATAAATCGTTTTTAATATCGAAAATAATTTGAAAACGTCATCCATTATTTGTTACTTGTCATTGTCAACACCAGCAACAAAATTTTGTATTTTTGGAAAGCAAGCTTGTTTGGTTGTAATGCATTTTGTTGGTAACTACGGGTTTGTTTAGTAAACAACTTTGTAGACAAACATAAAAATGCTTTGCGAAATGGAAAATTGTGAAGTTCCTGCGGAAATTTTGGAAGAAGCTGCGGTAGCGACATGCAGTTTAATTCCAGAGAAGTCAAAACTAACATACAATAAAGAATTTGAAGATTTTGAAGCATGGAGGAAAAGGCGAGGAGTTGGTACTATAAATGAAGATGTTATTACGGCTTACTTTCTGTTTTTATCGAAAAAAGTTGCTCCCTCATCAATGTGGACCAAGTATTCAATGATAAAAACGACCTTAAAAGTATATAAGAACGTGGATATAGGGAGGTATGGAAAAGTTGTCGCTTATTTGAAGAGCAATTCAAGAAATTTCAAACCGAAAAAGGCAAAAATTCTGGAGAGGCAATACATCGAAAAATTTTTGGCTGAGGCACCTGACGACGAGCACTTAATGTCAAAGGTATGAATTTACTTTACTTTCTGGTATTAAATATTTATCTGTTCGGATTTTTATAGGTTGCATTGATATTGGGAATCGCTGGTGCATGCCGTTGTGACGAAATAACTCGCTTAAGTATTGAAGATATAGAAGATAAAGGCCAGTACATATATGTTTCTATACCTGATACCAAGACGAACAAATCGAGAAGCTTTACAATTTTAAAAGAAGGATTTTTGGTAAATGTGCTTGAATTATTTAGAAAATATGTGTCCCTAAGGCCAGAGAACACGCCTCACAAAAGATTTTTTGTCAACTTTCAAAAAGGCAAATGCACTAGGCAATGCGTGGGAATAAATAAAATTTCGAAAATTCCGAGAGTAGTTGCTCATTATTTGCAACTACCTGATGAAATCTTATATAGTGGTCATAGCATGCGGCGTTCTTCAGCGACACTTCTAGTCAACGCTGGGGCCGATATCACCAACCTTAAACGCCATGGCGGGTGGAAGTCTTCTACCGTGGCAGAAGGATATTTAGAAGATTGCATCTCTAACAAGTTTGAGATTGCAAGACGAATACAGGGTGAAGAGCGCACCAAGGCAAGTACTAGTGCTGAAAGACTTCCTGAAGAACACTCCGCACAATGTAACGTTGTCCAAGATAAATCTAATATAACAATTACTGTTAATATAAACACGAATAAATTGTAGTATAATATATTAGTTGTTTTATGTTATTTTTTTAATTGTGAAATGTTGGAAGTAATAAAGAATTAGTATAAGTCACTAGTGAGCTAAAGTCTATAATTCACTAGTGAGCTAAAGGGTACTTTAGCTCACTAGTGACTTATAGTACACTTTATATCCTCAAAATCTGATCAATTATGTAGATATTATATGTAAGTGTTGGATAATAGTTATTTATTAGATAAGTGAGTTATATTACATATAAGTCAGGCAAGAAAAGTTTAACTCTCGAGCCCGAAGGGCGAGAGAGGTAATTTTCTTAAGTGACTTATATGTAATAACTCACGTGTCTAATACAAAATTTTATCCAACACTTTCGTATAAATCGTTTTTAATATCGAAAATAATTTGAAAACGTCATCCATTATTTGTTACTTGTCATTGTCGACACCAGCAACAAAATTTTGTATTGTCTATAATTCACTAGTGAGCTTAAGTGTACTTTAGCTCACTAGTGACTTATAGTACACTTTATATCCTCAAAATCTGATCAATTATGTAGATATTATATGTAAGTGTTGGATAAATGTTTTAAGTTAAACTTTTCTTGCGTGACTTATATGTAATATAACTCAACTTATCTAATAAATAACTATTATTTATATTTTTATGCAAATTATGTGTAAAAAACAAAATGGTATTCCATATTTGGTCACTTTTCTCTTTTCATTTTTCAGTAACTTATGTAGCAGTTACATCAGGTAAAACTTTTTTACAACAGAGAGGTTCGACACCACGAGCCGTCAAATCTGAGAAAAAAACATGCCGCATGTGTTGCATACTACATTTTTGTTTTACGGTATAATTTTATAATTTTAATTTCTAAGAAATCAGTAATATTATTAATTTTTAAAAATTTCCATTAAATTCATTTGAAAACAGATACATTTCTCAAATTAATGGTCACATGTATTAAAAGAAGTGATGGTGGAGATTATGGTAAGTAAATAAGTTCGTGATACTAAAAAATATTAATTGTTATTTCGCTTGCATACAGGAAAAGCCAAATTCTGACGATTTTACTGGGAAACAGCGTTTTTTAATTTCTTGCCTTACAGAGTCACACTTAGAGCCACTCTACATTATTTATGCGTCTACTATCAGCCGAAAAGTGAACAACACATACGAGGCAGAAGGGAAACGGGGAAAATAATGCACATAAAATAGTCCAGAAAATCAATAATAACAGATCAGATTCATAAATAATTTCTTCTTAAAACATAAAACAACAACATGTATATCATACATATAAATATTGTAACTTATGGGAACAAGTAGAGACGTTAAAAAAATTGAGCTCACTTTGGTTTATTATTAACATGAAATTATCTTTATTTTTATAGTAATTTATACAGGGTGTTTATTAAACATGGGACAAAACTTAAGGAGGTGCTTTCTTATGTCTTTTTATGAAAAAAAAATCCTATAAACATATGTCCGAAATTGATTTCATTTTGAGATACGGGGCGTTTTTCAAGTTTTCAAAAAAACCGGTATCTTTTAAAAATCTTAGGAACCCTTTAATCGATTTTATTACAATCTGGGCCACCTTTTAACTATTTTTTTTTCGAAATTTTGCAAAAAGGGAAATTTAATTGGGTAACTACTTTCGGAATGGTGGTAAATATGCAAGTTTTTGATTGCACAATTCTCCTTTATTACCAGATTACCTTACCACTTACTGCATGATTAATACTATCTAGCAAATAAGTGTGTTCCAAACCTTATTTGACGGAACATCCTATACTGAGATTTTTTAGAGAATCCACGGAACTTGGAAAAGTTGTTAATCAGGAGTTGGACTCCACTGTAAAGTTATACATGCAATTTAACTGGATCATCCGCAAATTGAGACGAGCATCTGGAAGCTGTTCATGGTTTGGCGATAATTCGGTCCAAAGTCAAGACTGTTTAAACATCAAAACAAACAATCACAACTTTGGTATTTAAATACATCGCGGCCCAAGACAAAATCGAGTTAGAAAATAGACTCCATACTTGGTTTTGCCATCATCGACTGCTACATTTAAAAAATGAAGATATTATTTTTTTACAGTGATTTTCTTATAAGTTTTCACTACCCTATCTTAGTACCGTAACCCCGATAACCGACTTAGTTGAGAAAACATACGTTACCAGAATACCTTGACTGATGTTACCCGATTACTTTGTCACTTACTGCATGATTAGTTCTATCTAGCAAATAAGTGTGTCCAAAACCGCATCTGACGGAACATCCTATACAGAGATTTATTAGAGAATCCACGGAACTTGTTAGAAGTTGTTAATCAGTAGATGGAATCCATTGTAAAGTTAGACATGCAATTTAACTGGATCCTCCGCAAATTGAGACGAGCATCTGTTTCGATTCCGCATCCAGGATCGGAAGCTCTCCGTGGTCTGGCGATAATTCGGTCCAGAGAGGTTTTTGAGGCGCGTTGGTCTTTGTTTCAGCGGATGATTTGCTGTTGTTTTATTTACGGGCAACAGGACATGTGTAGTGTACGTGATTCTCTTTTTGCTTGCTTTCTTAGGTCTCGCTGCGAAAAATAAGAAATTGGCGTAATAGTATATTACATTACAAGTGTGGAAAATGACTAATCTCACACGAGTGGGAATATTGTAGCACGAGGCGTTAGCCGAGTGCGACAAACCCACGAGTGTAAGAAAGTCATTTTCACACGAGTACTGTACACTATTTTTCCTACGACCACAAATTATTCACCAAAAATAAATAAATTAAAGTTTGTCTGTTCAGAAAAAATAAAAAACAATTGAGAACTTTGCAACACTAGGGTGATATTTACTTTGCAACACTAGTGTGATATATACTTTTCCTCACTGCTATATTATACTGTTTTGACAATATTTTTACATCGAAAATCACCTACCTAGAAGCATTATATAACTTACTTTTATCATTTTGAAATTTAAAAAGGCCCACACTTAATAAAAATTGTTTGGTTTTGTTAGGTAATAACGCTAATAGTTTAATACGGTTTTCTGCTATTATAAGTGTTTTTTAAAAATTATCGATTCTTACATATTTTAGACACTCTTCTAAATAAAACGTAAGTGGTGCATATCCAAAATATTCCGTTTTTAAAAAATATCAGTAAATAAACTTACGGGACCGGGGAGTGAAAAGGGGTGCTGGGTGGGGTAAAATTGGTAAAACGAGTTAATGAAACTGAACATCACATATAAAATTAAGTAAAAATAACTGTTTTTCCTCATATTTTTAAGAAAAAATATAAAAAATATAAAAATTGTAAATGCATAACCTAAAGTCCTAAAAGTAAGGAAAAACGACTACCAAACGTCAGTTACCATGCAAAATATGGAAAGCATTTGGCAACGTCGGAAGGGTCTGATTCTATTTATGAATGGATAAAAGAAAGTGGATTCATAAAGTGTGTATTAGCCTTAGGTTTAATTAGGGATTAAAAAAAGATTTAACTAGTTGTTTGAGTACACGAAGAAAGAGAGGAAGGAATTTGATCTATAGGCTTTTTTTCTCTGGCGCTTTAGGTCGAACGGTCAAGCGGCAAGGCTGCCTCTATAAAGTACGTGCTCAAAGGTAGAAGGGAGATTTTTAATTTGATCTACTTACCTGACAACACTGTGCCAGTCAGTGAAAGTTGTTTTTGTGGTTATGTCTATTTTTGTTTATGTTTTTATTTTTTCGTAAATTTTAATAAATATAAAATAAGATGATTTTCGCTAATTTGGGTTCTACCGTTTAAGGTAAATAAAAAGTTTTTTTACTGTCACTACAATAAATATGTCACTTGCAAAACCAATAGCAGTTTTTAGAATGACATCATAATATGTATCACACCAGTGTTGTAAAGTACTTTGCAACACTAGTGCTGTAAAGTACTTTACAACACTAGTGTGATATAACGCATTTTCTATGCATGAAATCAGTGTGCTATTTGCTATTTTCACAAGTGGTCGTAGGAAAAATAACAATTTTGGCACTATAGTAACCTACGATGGTACATTGGGATTTACTTGAGCGTCATAAAGACTCTATTGGGTCGCAAAGCTTAGATAATAAGAAAAATAAATGTTATGTATACCATTTTTTGGGTGGTGGAAGCGGCTATAGATTTTTAAATATGTCAAAAAAAACTGTTATTATTTTGGCTTGTGGAAATCGTTCGGATCGTATCGGATTATATATTTTTCGTTATCCTCTTATTTTCTTCAAAAATAAAAAAAAAATAGCTACGCTCTAGAATGTCAAAATGACGTTTTTACGGCTTTAGGTCACTCTTAAATTGTTAGACAAGTAGAATGTTTAGCATGTAATAATTTTTTCTTTATTTCAATCTGACGCGTTTGAAAATTTCTGATGGATATATTCTGTTTCTTACGATCGGCTCTTTATACGGGACTCATATTTGGTGGAGGTACTTAACCAGGTACAAAGTATCCTCCTGTATATTATTCTGCCGCGTTGTAATAAATCCTAAATTCTCCCCTTTGGGCTCCCCTATCACTAAAATTAAACACCATTTATTTATATTTATAACTACCTGACCCGTGCCCACTTCGTTGGGCATACATTACATTTTTCTCTGTATTTTTTGTTTAATCATAAAAGGCAATATTTCCTTTAGCACTCCTAAATAGTGTAGCTTTCTGACTGGGAAAGAATTTTCATGATCGGTTTAGTATTTCCGAAAATTAGTCCTTGGGGCATTCCATAGTGACTGGTGGGACATTTGACTCTAGAATTAAGCCATAATAATGTGATTGAAACTTATACTATATGTAAATGTATTTTTGAGTGTGATTGGTGGGACATCGAAAAATCTGAACTTTTATAATTAATATTTCCTTCTCAATATAAAATGTATCCTATATACATTTATTAATATAAAGAATTAGATTAATTAGACGTAAAGGCAATATTTTTTTGTTATAAATTGTGACTGGTGGGACAAGTACAAAATGTGTACAAAAAGTGGTTTATTAAGAACACGTTTATATCATTTTTACCTTAGGAACATTATTATTTTTATTTATGTATTTAACTATTAATTATTTAAAATAATTAATTAAAAAAATATTATAAATAATTAAAGGTTGCCATTTGAAAACAGAACAGAGCTAATTTTTTGGGGACACCAAATCATATAAGGGGAAACACTCGGACACGTAAATTTTTGATTTTAGGGAAACATTTTTTGCCATTTTCACTCCCTGAACTGCAACCCTCTAGTAGGGGTGAGACTCACTACCAAAATCCTAAATAAAAAGAGGGGTCAAGTTATATTTTGAAGGTCTCTCGACCCTGATTACATTTGCCAAGTTTGAAGTCTCTGTTATTATTTTCGTTGATATGACAGCTTTTTTAACACGCTTTTATTAACTTGGGTTGTAACTATCTATCTGGCTGCCTATGTAACGGAATCTTTGAGCCTAATTTTAACCAACTTCCAGCTATTCGATTTCTTTGAAACTTTGCACACGTATTAAGGACCCATGACAATGCAATAATCTGCAAACAGTATCCCTTTATCTTTTTTTTAATCGCCAGGAAAAAAAAATCCATTATATTATAAAAACAACACCTAGGATGCCATCTGTTGGAAAAATTTCAAACTTTGCTATTAAATGGAGAAGAAATTTTTTAGTGGATAGCAAAATGTTGGCAACGGTCCAAACATTGCCTGGATTGCCATCTGTTGGCAAAATTTGAAACTTTGCTACTTAATGAAGAAGAAATTTTTAGTGAGTTGCAATCTTTTACAAATTTTAAAATTTGCTACCATTGTCATTTCATAAGGGGCTGGTTATTTTCTTTTTGCTGCTTAATTAAATAGTATGTTCTAATTTACTGTTATATTAAGAATTTTGTGCAATATAACGAACTAAAAAATGAAAAATAATTAATAGTTTAAAAAAACTAAAAAAACACGCTTTTATATGCAACCGAACTAAAAATTAAAAAATAATTTTTCATTAAAAAAATATTTTCACTTCATAGTAAAAAGCGTGGGGTGCATTTTACTATTTTTTTATAACTTTTCCATCATAGATATTGGCAAATATAATAATTATAACATTTAATATATTAAGCACCCCACGCTTTTTACTATGAAGTGAAAATATTTTTTTAATGAAAAATTATTTTTTAATTTTTAGTTCGGTTGCATATAAAAGCGTGTTTTTTAGTTTTTTTAAACTATTAATTATTAAAATTTTAGTCATTTTCCCATTTCGCGTGGAATGCCCCAATTATATTTTTCTCAGAACTTTTTGCTCAATCATAATAAAATGTAAATCTATAGCCCTCCTTTATAGTGTAGCTTTCTGATTGTGTAAGAATTTTCATGATCGGTTCAGTTTTTCCGAAGATTATCCCTTACAAACAAACAAAGTTACAAACCTTACTTCTTTATAATATTCGAATCGATTATTGGTCGCTGTCTTTTTTCAGGTGGGGAAAATTTTGTGAAAAACTAATAATGCCATCATGTAACAAGCAAAAACAGGGTGCCTAGAAAGATGAGCCAAAATAATAATAGTACTTCATATAAAAAAGTTCTATCGCTCTTCGTTAGGAGATGACCTTCAAAGTAAGAATTTAAAAAAATATTTCAATTATAACTTTAGAACTGTTGGCATAGTGCCAATGATATTTGGGCAACTAAATAACCTTATGATAATGCTTCTTTCCATAAATAAACGGTTGTTCAGTAAGTCGGAATTATGCAGGGTGGGACGATTTTTTTTCATTTAATGTATGCATTTTTAACACAGCTGACAAATTTGACATTTTGCTTTCTTAATGCAAGACTTAAATGTTTAAAAACTGGGAGAAGAAGCAAGAGAAAAAGCCTCCAATAGCCTTTTTGTATTCGAAGAATTATTAATAAGGGGGACTGCTCATTCCTAAATGGAATCAAGAATGCTAAGAAGGGTTGTGGGAGACACCATTCTCCAGACATAAGGACAATATTTCAAAGAGGGTCGAATTTGGGATGCATACAAAGTAGGTTTATAGTTTAGAAAGGGAAATCCAAGCTTTTTAGACACCCCAATATTGACATCGATTAGAAAGAAAATTAAAGAGCCAAAAACAAAGTTATAATTATACGTACGAGATCCGAATAGAAAGCGACCTTCATCCATCTGATACCGGATAAAAACTATTTTATATTAAAGATGGTATTTAAACAAAGATATCGCCATAAATTCACAAATTCTTAAGTACTTAGAAAAACACAAAATTTTGCATGACAGGCAGTACGGATTTCGCCACAAAAGATCTACAGCAAATCTTCTTTCCTTCGTATCTCACTGCTGGAATAAGTCTCTTGAGTTTTTAGGTGAGTCCCAGATCGTTGCTCTTGATATATCCAAAGCTTTTGACCAGGTCTGGCATGCCGCACTTCTTAATAAACTTCCCTCCTATGGTCTTTCAACTAAACTCTGTACTTGGCTCTTCAGTTATCTATCTGATCGTCGTATATCAGTTATTGTGGACGGCCATTCTTCATGCTTTCACCAAGTAAATGCTGGAGTCCCTCAGGGCTCAGTTCTGGCACCAACATTGTTTCTTCTTCACATCAACGACCTTCTCTCGTCCACAACTAATTCCATTCATAGTTTCGCCGACGATAGTACCCTTCACTCCAGTTTTCAGGTTCCTAAACCTATTACTAAACCTGACTTGGAAAACAAACGCAGAGCGATGCAGATATCTCTTTCGCAGGATCTTAATTTAATATTGGATTGGGGCGCTAAAAATCTCGTCCATTTTAATGCATCCAAAACACAATCATGTTCCTTGTCGCGAAAAGAGTCATCAAATACTCATCCTCTACTTATGAGCGGCCAAGTTTTACAGAGCAAAGACACCTTTAATCTTATGGGCGTCACATTTGAAAGTAACCTTAACTGGCATAAACACATTGTATCTATAGCCGCGGCAGCTTCAAAAAGCTTGGATTTCTCTTTCGAGCCAAAAAGTATTTTTCCCCTTCTAATTTATACACTTTGTATGTGTCCCAAATCCGACCTCCCTTGGAATATTGTTCTCATATCTGGGGCATGGCGTCCCCCACAACCCTAAGCATTCTTGATTCTATTCAAAGAAGAGCTATTCGTCTCATTAATGATCCTTCACTTACAGAAAGGCTTCCCTCTCTTGCACATCGTCGGGCTGTGGGGATTTATCGCTTTTTTATAGGTACTTCCATGGCTTCTGCTCTAAAGAATTGTCCAGTATAGTTCCTCCACTTACGGTTCCCAACAGAGAAACTCGTGGTTCCGCGAGTATGCATCCCTATACGGTCCAACTGAACAGGCCCCGAACTTCCCACTTTGTTCGTTCTTTTATCCCTAGAGTTTCTAGGTTGTGGAACCTGCTGCCCGCGGAGGTCTTTCCTTCCCCCCAAATCTTCAAGTATTTAAGTCCCGTGTCAACAAACTCCCTCTTACCTCGCTTAAGACACCCACGGTACGTTAGTATTTAGGCTTTTAGCCTTCGTGGTTTGTCCAAAGATAAAAAAAAAAAAAAAAAAAAAAATAAGATTGCCTAAAACAAATATGGTCAACGCTATATTTATTTTTTCTAAAATAACCACAAAAGTTTGCGTCTGTCAGTTTTTTTTTTGGTGTGTATGCTGAAGATCGATTTTAAAAATTCTTTTTCAGGTCAGGATTGCGAGAAAGAAAGGTAGTAGATCTATTGTTTTCTCTCTGCCGTACGTTGTTCGTGCGGCAAAGCTGCTTCTAGACAGGTATATGCTTAATAAGGCGAATTAAAGAAATATATTTAACTAACCACAACCAACCATAATCTTCCCAATGTGACAGTTTTGCATGACCGTGTGTAGCGCTTTAAACCAATTAAATTTCTGGTTTCTGTGCTTTTTACTGTAGTCTGAGTTTTTAAGTGTATGTCTGCCCCGTGGCGCAGTGGACAGAGCTTTGATCTTCGAAGCCAGACGTCGCTGGTTCGATTCCCAGCGGGGAGACAAATTTAGGTAGCAGTTATTAAAAAAATAACGTCTGTGGTGGCACTACCGCGTTGTCTAAAAGGTGCTGTGAAATACATAACTGAATGTTTCAGTGCTTGGACAACGTTGACGGAACAGGGAGAACGAGGGGTTAAACATCTAATATCCCGACACCCACGGTACTCTGTTATTTAGGCATATGCCTTCGTGGGATGTCAAAAAGATTTTTTAAAAAATGTTTACTGATTTAATGGTAATAATTATAAATTGGAAAGTGAAAAATAAACAGTTTAAAACAAATTGAACCAACTTTTAAAAAATAAATAAAACGCTCTAAAAAGTTTAAAATTATTATCATTATCATTATATATAATAAAACTAAGTTGATAAAATGTGCGTGCCGATAAAACTTGAAAAGGAGTCCCGATACGATAAAGGGACTTATATAGGGTGATAGCCCTTTATCCCCCTCGAACAAGAAAGTTCACGTTTTACCCTAAAGGGTGTATTTTTAAAGATATAAGGACTCTTCCAACCCTTAAACTTGGTAATTAAGTGTGATGGCGCCATCTGTTGTCGAGTATTTGAACTTCGTTCAGAACAACGGTTATTTGGGTCTCATATTAACTCCCGAGCGAAGCCGGGAATCATAGCTAGTATATAATAAAACTAAGTTGATAAAATGTGCGTGCCGATAAAACTTGAAAAGGAGTCCCGATACGATAAAGGGACTTATATAGTGTGATAGCCTTTTATCCCCCCTCGAACAAGAAAGTTCCCGTTTTACCCTAAAGGGCGTATTTTTAAAGATATAAGGACTCTTCCAACCCTTTAACTTGGAAATTAAGTGTAGTGGCGCCATCTGTTGTCGAGTATTTAAACTTCATTCAGAACAACGGTTATTTGGGTCTCATATCAACTCTCGAGCGAAGCCGGGAATCATAGCTAGTAATAAATAAAAATAAAAAATGAAAAAATGAATGAATTAACATATGCAGTAAACTACTTAATGTTAATAACTAATTAAGCAAAATCATTTTATATTTTATGAACATATGTTATTATCCGACTTCATTTTTTAAATTTATTTCTTATTTTTAACTTTTTGGTGAATTTTATTAATTTTTTTGAAGTAGGTTTATTTTATTTACTGTTTATTATAATACATGCTAATGCTGGTTTATTAAATGGTTTTGCCATTCATACTTGTACTAGTAAAAATAACTTATTTTTTTATCTAATTAGAATAAAATACCAAATAGTTATATAAAACGAAAAAAACCCGACTAAGTTTGAATCTGCTACTGGTAAGAGAAACCTCATTTAACTATCCTAATATCATTGTATAATCTTGTAGCCCATTAGCTACATTTACATCATTAGTTTCCACTAGTTCTGGCAAGTTGTTATAGTCGAAATAGCAATTTGGCAAGTTGGTAGTAAGATGATTGGCGATGACGACGTGCTGTGAGGTAATTGCAGCGGCTGGAGAATCCAAGAGGTTTGTTATGTCGGATGAATGAATGGATATTCACGTTATTTACGAAATGAGAAGTGGCATATTCTTGTATTATTTTGGAATAAATACAGGGTGGCCCACCATATTCGACACGGTCTGTAGCTGGATAACCATGGGGTTTTTAAAAAAGTAAATACTGGAACATATACAGGTCGGATAAGACCACAGTATAAAATTATTTTAGTCTATACAGGATGTCTCAAAAAGTTTGACGAATCAAAGATATATTTTTTAAATGGAACACCCCGTTATTTTATGACGGTTTTAGATTCAACATAAAAAAATAATTTAAGTTTGTTTATAGTACCAAGTGTCTAATTTTATTCGTTTTTCTGATATTAGATTTTTTTCAAAATGCAGGGGTGGGGTTATTTTAACAATATAAACTCCTAAAACTTTAAAATTTGTTGCAATATTAGGAAAAGTCTGTCTTATCATACGTAGGTCATATCGAGATCATAGATTATACAGGGTGATCAAAAAATAATTTCAATTTTTTAGAAAGTCAAATTGCAATATCTCTCTTATTTTAAATGAAACACCCTTTTTTACACCACATAATGACAAACCAAATGCTCTTTTAAATGGTGTATAGGTTGCCTATACCTATCTTTTATACTTTTTAGTAAATTCCGTTACCTATTTACTAAGCCGATATTAAAAAATGTAAATTTGTTGGAAAAAAGCACAAAATTAAAAGATTTTGTATTATCCGACACTATTTTTAAAATTCACAGAACAAAAATTCATTAATTGCTTATAATGCTACTTTCAATAACACTTATTTCAGCTGAATGTGGTAATGATAAAACTTGTGTTTTTAAACAATCCTAATAACGCCTCTGGTCAGTTATGACGACATTCTGTGACCTATAACTCGTTTCTTCCATTATCCATAATCACTGTGTCAAATTTTTTAAAGCAACTATTAAGGTTATCAGATGGTTTCTCCTGGAATATTTTTCAGGATTAACTCTAGACTAAAGTAAACCATTTTTTTCTCTTGTTGTTGTAGAAGAAGGGTTTTTATTTAAAATCATTGAAATTTCTTTTAAACTGACTAAAACACTTGTAATCAATGAATGGTCGTTCTTATTTTCTAAAGGAAAAATATTAATGGCTGCTATGTCACAGCCAACTTTAATTTAAATAAACATTTGGACTAAAAATTTGTAAAAACAGATTTTACTAAAAAAGCACAAAAAGATAGGTATAGGCAACTTATACACCATTTAAAAGTATTTTATTTGTCATCATGTGACGTCAAAAAATACAGGGTGTCCCATTTAAAATAAGAGGGATATGGGTATTTGATTTTCTGAAAAATTGATATTATTTTTTGATCACCCTGTAAAATATTTGATCTTTATTTGACCTACGTATGATATGGCAGACTTTTTCTAATTCTGTTACACATTTTAAAGTTTAAAGTGTTAAAAGTGTTAAAGTAAAATCAATTTAATTTAACCTCTGCATTTTTCAAAAATCAAATATCACAAAAACGAATAAAATTAGACACTTAGTACTATAAACAAACTTGAGTTATTTTTTAAAGTAGAATCTAAAACCGTCATAAAATATAGGGTGTTCCATTAAAAATATATAATTTTGATACGTCACACTTTTTTGAGACACCCTGTATAGAGTAAAATAATTTTATACTGTGGCCTTATCCGTATATGTATATCGTATATGTTTCAGTATTTACTTTTTATAAAAACCCCATGGTTATCCAGCTACAGACCGTGTCGAATATGGTGGGCCACCCTGTATATGAGCGAGGGATGGTCAAGTACAGGGTTATACAACTAGGCCTGACAGGGCCAAATTTGCGATTTAAAAGAGAAAAGTTGTACAACATTATAATAACAAAAGTTTTTAGATAGATAACTTTTAGACTCGGCTGGTCCATAAGATCATTTGCCCAATAACCTAAAAACGTATACAGTGTGTCCCAGAATAGGCGTTACAAGAGGACAAATGGACCAAATATTTTTAAATTTTAAAACGAAATTTTTAGCAAAACCCTCGCGAAATTATTTGAAACCCTCACTCATAACCCAGTAACGTAGTTCGGTAATCCCTACATCACAAAAGTTATCTTGCCGCTTTAGGTTTTTCCTCACCAAGCCTGCTTGCAAACCGCAGACGACAAAGGGCTCTATAGTAGCCCCAAAAGTTTTCTGCAGTTTCCTTTTTTCTGGCAGAACTTGCATAGGTATTCCTTTGCCAGGCCCACAGTTTTCAGGTATTTATTTAGTTTGCAATGACCTGTTTGTTGACCCACTATTATTCTCTCTCTTTGTTTGACCTCCGGACGGTGCGGACGTGCGTAGAGGACTACAAAGTTCTTCCCGGAGTGGCGGCTAGAGGTGTCGTACGAACATTTTTTACCTTCGGAGATCAACGAAAGTTTCACGTTAAATTGACGGCATCTTTCTTCTGGATCTAAGCGCTATTAGCGAAGATTCCTATAAGCTGTTGGTATCCTGTTTGGTGGTGAACACGAGGTATTTCTCAAATGGCGGGAAATAGATGGGCGTGCCATGGGAACTGTCAGTAGTGAAAGTGAAGGTTATACGAAACACCAGTAGCAGATCTTGGTTTGACAGTCAACAATTTATGCATTGCATCGAACGTTGAATTATTAGTTTTCTTTTTGGAATTTCTGGGAGCTACGAGCTCGATGATCCAGATTTTCCGCCGACGAAGCCCTGGAAAGCATAGTCCGGAAGGGGGAGAGTGGTGGATTGGACCTGAAGGGACCAAAACCAAGAAAAAAATAGAATTAGAAATAGAAAAAGGTGCAATCGACTATCGATATTTTAAAATCAAACTCAACTTGTTTTTGCTCTGGGCTGAAAATTATAAAAACAAATTAGTTTCGTAATTATTTGTGATTTTAGCTTAATATTATTAAAATATAAAATATACTTTAAAATACAAAATTTATGTTTATTTACAGATAAATGAATAATTGATTATACGCTGCAAATTAACTCGAGAAAATTTATTATTTAGGTTTTATTTAGGCCCGAAAGCATTATGGGTCTAGCAAAAAATATGTTTGGAAATATGTTATCTAACTTTTTGGATTTTTAAAATTGGAAAGAAAAAGTAAAAAAAAATTAATGGATGGTATTTATTTGGGTACACGCCAAAATAAAATTAAAAGTACTAGAAAACCCAAAAAAAAAATTAAACAAGTAAAAAGATAATTAAAAATCGACGTTTCGGTGGCAAATCTGCCACCGTTGTCAAGACAAATGGAATAAAAATAATAAAAATAAAAACTTACTATTATTTAGGTTTTAAAATTCACAATTTTATGTTTTTATAAGAGATTCTGAAAACTTTGACATTAAATGTCAAAACATGTTTGTTTGGTTATAGTGTCATAGTGACATAGATAACTGGTTGCTGGTGTATTGATTGTTTATTTTACAAAAAAGGTGAATAGTTAGTTAATTTTTAGTCTTCCTGAAGATACTTCAGTATCAAGCAAAGGCAACCAAGTGTTATTTAAATTAACTGAAATTGATGCTACACAATTATCTTTATTTAATAATATATACGCACTTTCTTTGATTTTGCGTTTTTTAGAACAAGTTTCCTTTGCTAAAATACTCGAAGCATCCCAGTTTATTCTATGATTGTTATCAAATGCGTGTTGGCAGATTTTTGATTTATGAAATTCTGTGTTTTTAATGTATGATCTGTGTTCTTTTATACGTTTGGCTAATGGTCTACAAGTTTCACCTATATAAAACTTATCGGATTCGCAAGGTATTTTATAAATGACATTTTTTGTATTTTCATTTAAGTTGTATGGTTTTGTTTTTGTTAATTGAGATCTGATTGTGTTTTGTGTTTTAAAGATTGTGCGAATATTAAATTTATGCCCTATTCGTTGAATTTTATTTTATTTATAAAAAAATTCTTATACTTTAGTAAGTTAAGATTTTTTTGTATTGCCACACGTATACATTCTTATACAACTTAAGAGGGCCCGAAATTTCCACTTTGTTGGTTTATTCGTATTTTTATCACAGGTGGTTTCTAAACGTCTTTAAGTATATTAAACCTAAAAATGCTATTTTGTTGTAAATTTGTGCAAGGTAGATTGAATTGAGAGCAGATTCTAATTTTTCACCCCACAAGCCGAATATTGTAAAAATACACCCTATCTGTGTTACAAAATGTTGCTAAAAAAAAATTAGAGGCAAATTCTATATCAGAATATATAAAATATCTTTATACGGGGTGTTCATTTAAAAACTTTCCACTCAAGTTATCTTTGAAACGAAACAGATTTGAGAAAATCTCCGAAACACGTCAAGATATTTATTGAGGGGGAACGTTTTTACAAAAATTGGACGGCGCCCTTTAACCCTTAACCACCAGAGCCACCACCCCAAAATTCTTAAATGAGAAGGCGGGTCGAGTGATACATCATTTTAAAGCTCCTGACGAGTACTTTATAACCCTAGAATATGAAGTCAATATCTTCACCTATTACAAGATGGCGGTACTTTAAAAATTACCTGAATACCTGATTTGGATGGTCATATTTCCGAAACTAATAAAGTTAGATGTACTTAATTGGTATTTTCTTAAAGCTCATTTAAAGATCTTTTAATGGTAAAATAATATACAGGGTTCTTAAATAAAAAAATATGTACTTTTTCTTCTACCCTGTATATTACTACCAGTATCACCATTAAAAAGACCTTTAAAAGAGCTTCAAGAAAACACCACATTAGGTACATCTAACTTTATTAGTTTCGGAAATATGTACCGCCATTTTGTAATAGGTGAAGATATTAACTTCATATTCTAGGGTTATAAAGTACTCGTCAGGAGCTTTAAAATGATGTATCACTCGACCCGCCTTCTCATTTAAGAATTTTGGGGTGGTGGCCCTGGTGGTTAAGGTTAAAGGGGCGCCGTCCAATTTTTTGTAAAAACGTTCCCCTCAATAAATATCTTGACGTGTTTTGGCGATTTTCTCAAATCTGTCTCGTTTCGAGGATAACTTGAGTGGAAGTTTTTAAATGAACACCCTGTATAAACAAGATATCGGGTGTTAAACCTTTTAAAGAAATAAAAAAATCGCAAACCATTTAGTTAAAATTTTTTGAGTAGATATAAACCTTATTTAAATAAGTATTTATTTTCGTTGCTACACACAATTATAAAACCTAATTTTTAAAAGAAAAAGATCCCGCAATGCTTCCTCTATGGTTTAAAAATACGCAATTAAGTGGATTTAATTTTTTTCTTTCTTAAACTAAACAAGATACCAAAAAATAGTGGACATAAAAGTTGTGTTTTTATTTGCTTAATCTAAAAAAACACTAAACTTTTACATACATTTACACGGTTAGTGGCGTACCCTTTTTTGTTGGAAATATTCCTTCAGTTACTGCTGAAGACGACACTGGACTTATTAAATATAATTAGGTTAGTAATAAATTACCCTCTTAAAGTCATAAAAACCGCAAAATCAAAAAAAAATTAGATAAAAGATATTTAAAACATTTATTTTTTTTAGCCTCACATCACACACACTCTGTATGTTTGGAAAGAAAAATTTGCGGATCCATCTTTATACAGTGTCTCCAAGATAAGGATCCTAAGCATGGGAATCTCAGTACCTATTGGTGATACAGCTTACGTTAAATTAGGAAAAAGTTGTGTTTTTTAAAGCTTATTTACATGCCGTTTAGAAACTTGAAAAATTTTCATGGCCTGCTGAGATATTTGGCAAAAACCAAAATTTGACTATATCGATTTTATTTTTTTGACTTTATTTGAAAAGATATAAAAAACTAATAACACTTTTTATTAGCACTTCTTACCTACTACATGATGGTATTTTTAAATTTTATACCCGACGTTTCGTTTTCAAGAAATCATCATCAACTTTATTTTTTTATATGGCTCGAAAAAAGTACACTATGTATCTGATCCCGTTTTTTATTACAAATTCAACGATGTATCACATATCATATTTTAATTTTTAGTTAAAAGAAAAATTGCATTTTTTCTATTTTTTAAGTTATTTTTAAGTAGGCCTTGCAAACAAATGCTTGGACGTTAATACCTGTTACCGTATCTGTAACATAATTAATTATCATTATAAAATATTATTTGTCGTTAGTACCCAAGGTTTGTTTATATTTATAAGTTTGCGACATATCCTCAACTTTTAGGCGGTTTGAGGTCAGGGGACGCCATGAAGGGCACTCCACGGAGAAAAGTTGGCAAGACTGAATAAAATCAAAGCTGATGATCAATCCAGTGGCGTCTAGAATTTGCGCATTGTTTTGGAAGTGATATTTGTTGAAAGATGTAATTCCAAATGTTTTTTATTTAAAGTAAAAGAATTTACAACTTAATAATAATTAAAAACTGTTGTGTAAACGGTTGTTCTATACTAATACAATAAACTGTATATCTCCGGCACTGAACAACATGGCCGAAAAATGGGAGATGTGACGTCATAACACGTCAAAGCAATATGGCCGAATGTCGTGACCTTATATGGACCGACTTTGGTTTTTTATGGGACCATCGCAGAAGTGCTCTCTTTCAAATACAAAAATAATTTTTAAAATCGGCCTTCAAACGCCAGAGTAATCGCGTAACATACACACAAAACACAAAAAGTCGGTTAAAAAGTAAAATATTGTTCTTTGCTTGCCATAAATTATTCTTTAGGGACAAAAAATTTTGAAAAGCACAAATAAAGGCCATCACTTTTAATCTAAAAAATTTGAAAAACGTGCAATCAACATGCTTCTATTCTATTTCTATTTTTTTTCTTGGTTTTGGTCCCTTCAGGTCCAATCCACCACTCTCCCCTTCCAGACTATGCTTTCCAGGGCTTCGTCGGCGGAAAATCTGGATAAGCTCGTAGCTCCCAGAAATTCCAAAAAGAAAACAAATAATTCAACAATCGATGCAATGCATAAATTGTCGGCTGTCAAACCAAGATCTGCTACTGGTGTTACGTATAACCTTCACTTTCACTACTGACAGTTCCCATGACACGCCCATCTATTTCCCGCCATTTGAGAAATACCTCGTGTTCACCACCAAACAGGATACCATCAGCTTATAGAAATCTTCGCTCACAGCGCTTAGATCCAGAAGAAAGATGCCGTCAATTTAGCGTGAATCTTTCCTTGATCCCCGAAGGTAAAAACGTTCGTACGGCACCTCTAACCGCCACTCCGGGAAGAACTTTGTAGTCCTCTACGCACGTCCGCACTGTCCGTCATTGGTTCGCTATCCCTGGGTTAGACTGTCATATTTCAGCCTCAGAAATTTTTGGTGGTATTTTTTGCATAAAATAAACCCTGTATAAAATTTGGGTACTGAATTTTCGGATGTTTATTCGCCTCATTAAAACTTTTTAACGACCTGAACTATCAACGTTGTTCTTTTTATTAGTTTTTTTATAGCTACCTATTAGACGTTTAATGAGTAATAAAAACATTGCCATCAATATGACCCTTATCGTGTATGGCTCTTTATGGTCATTACTGAAGAAAATCACCACAGTTTTTACATTTGCTTTTTTAATTCCCTTTTTCCACCTTCCGATGATAAATTTTGTTTCTGTTTTGGACCAGAGGCGTATCTTCGGGCATTTTTATTTTTGTAATTTAATCATATTCTTGTTATACCTTTTTGTCATTATTATCTGTAAAACTACTTTACAAGGTGTTTTGTTATGTAAATATAAGAAAATAAATTAAATATATTTTTTCCAGGATCGAAAAATGCTGTTTTTTTAATCTTTAACATGAAGATAAAGTACTCCATTCTAGTACACTACATAAAGTGTTAAAAGAAGTAACTTTTTTAACACTTCGAAGCTTTTTTCACACTTTGAATTAGTGTTTTGTTTCAATACCCACTATAATAGGTTTGTTCCAGCAGAAAGTTGGAAACATGTTAGCAACAATCGTAAAACGCAGAAATTGTTACAAACATTAGTCAGAAATGTTGGCAACAGTTTTCTGCTGGAACGAAATATAAACAAGGCGTGCATACTGCTTATACGTCAATACAAGAAAAGTTATGTTAAAAATTTGTCAGTAATGTTTTGAAGAAAGTTTGAAAACTTTTCAAACATGCTCCTGAACTTGCACCTATTTTAACCAGGCTCTTTCGAATTTCTTATGACACGGGTATATTTCCAGACAGCTGGAGAGCTGCACGTGCCCAGCCTATTCCCAAGAAAGGATCTAAATCTCTTCCATTCAACTATAGACCCATTTCACTCCTCTCAATGCTTTGTAAAGTAATGGAGAAATCCATTAACTCGTAAATTCTTAGGTACTTAGAAAAACATAAAATTTTGCATGACAGGCAATACGGATTTCGTCACAAGAGATCTACAGCAGATATTCTTTCCTTCGTTTCACACAACTGGAACAAGTCTCTTGAGTTTCTAGGTGAGTCCCAGATCGTTGCTCTTGATATATCTAAAGTTTTCGACCAAGTCTGGCATGACGCACTTCTTAATAAACTTCCCTCCTACGGTCTTCCAACTAAACTCTGCTCTTGGCTCTCCAGTTATCTTTCTAATCGACGTATATCAGTCATTGTTGATGGCCACTCTTCAAGCTTTCACGAAATTAATGCTGGAGTGCCACAGGGTTCAGTACTAGCACCAACTTTGTTTCTTCTTCACATCAACGACCTTCTTTCTTCCACAACCAATCCCATTCTTAGTTATGCCGACGATAGTACCCTTCACTCCACTTTTCAGATTCCCAAACCAATCTTTCAATCCGACTTGGAAAGCAAACGCAGGGCGATACAGATATCTCTTTCACAGGAACTCAATTTGATATTGGATTGGGGCGCCAAAAATCTCGTTCAATTTAATGCATCCAAAACACAATCATGTTCCTTGTCGCGAAAAATCATCAAACACTCATCCTTTGCTTATGAGTGGCCAGGTTTTGCAGAGCGGGGACACATTTAACCTTGTGGGCATCACATTTGAGAATAACCTTAACTGGCATAAACACATTGTATCTATAGCCACCGCGGCTTCAAAAAAGCTTGGATTTCTTTTCCGAGCCAAAAAGTATTTTTCCCCTTTCAATTTATACACTTTGTATGTGTCCCAAATTCGACCCTCTCTGGAATATTGTTCTCATGTCTGGGGAATGGCATCCCCTACAACCCTCAGCATTCTTGATGTTATTCAAAGAAGGGCTGTTCGTCTTATTAGTGATCCTTTACTTACTCAAAGACTTCCTTCTCTTGCCCATGGTCGAGCTGTGGGAGATCTATGGCTCTTCTATAGATACTTTTACTTCCTCTTACTCCTGCTTAAGACACCCACGGTACAGTTAGTATTTAGGCTTTCAGCCTTCGTGGATTGTCCAAAGATAAAAAAACTGTTTTCAACATGTTTCCAACATCTTAAAACTATTGCTGGAACAACAAACAATTGTATACTGTTACAAACATGGCACTGCTGGAACGACAAATTTGACGTGTGCAGAATCCGAACGGTTGCAAACATTTCTAACAGCCTGCTGGAACAAACCTAATAAACTTAAATATGAATTTATGCAAATGTAACAATAAACGCGACATCAACTGAACCAAACGGTCAAGTTACCTTTGATTCCGTCATTATTTCTTTTAGTTCATGTGTCATTTGTTTTAAAATTTGACAGTTTGCAAATAAATTTAATAAAAATTATTGAAATTTAATAGTAATAATAAATTTGGATGACTAAGAAATTAAAAAGGAATTTAAACTCTTTAGTATTATTTCTACAAAAAGTAAGTACATACAATTTTTTAAAATTATTAAATAATAAATGCATAGTTATGAAAAGGATAATTGTCTCTTTAAAAATAAGGAGGCTATGGTTTTTTAACACGCTTTTATTAACTTGGGTTGTAACTATCTATCAATCTGGCTATGTAACGGAATCTTTGAGCCTAATTTTAACCAACTTCCAGCTATTCGATTTCTTTGAAACTTTGCACACGTATTAAGGAAACATGACAATGCAATAATCTGCAAACAGTATCCCGTTATCTTTTTTGGATCGCCAGGAAAAAAATTCCATTATATTATAAAAACAACACCTAGGATGCCCTCTGTTGGCAACATTTCAAACTTTGCTATTAAATGAAGAAGAAATTTTTTAGTTTTTACACAATTTGATTAGTTGCACCATTGGTGTTCAATTTTTATGAACAATAAAAATTAATAAGTTCTTTACACAATTGGGTTAGTTGCACCATTGGTGTTCAATTTTTATGAACAATAACAGTTAATAAATGCCGTTAACACGCTTTTTTATTAACTTGGGTTGTAACTATCTGGCTATGTAACGGAATCTTTGAGCCTAATTTTAACCAACTTCCAGCTATTCGATTTCTTTGAAACTTTGCACACGTATTAAGGAAACATGACAATGCAATAATCTGCAAACAGTATCCCGTTATCTTTTTTGGATCGCCAGGAAAAAAAATTCCATTATATTATAAAGACAACACCTAGGTTGCCATCTGTTGGCAACATTTCAAACTTTGCTATTAAATGAAGAAGAAATTTTTTAGTGGGTTGCAATATATTGGCAACGGTCCAAACATTGCCTGGATTGCCATCTGTTGGCAAAATTTCAAACTTTGCTACTTAATGAAGAAGAAATTTTTTAGTGAGTTGCAATCTGTTGGAAAAATTTTAAAATTTGCCACTCTTGTTCATTAAAAATTTTTTCGCCATTTTGTCAAGAGTAGCAGAAACTAAAAATGAAAAATAATTAATAGTTTAAAAAAACTAAAAAACACGCTTTTATATGCAACCGAACTAAAAATTAGAAAATAATTTTTCATTAAAAAAATATTGTCATTTCATAGTAAAAAGCGTGGGGTGCATTTTACTATATTTTCATAACTTTTCCATCATAGATATTTGCAAATATCAATAATGTATAACATTTGAAATATATTTATGCACCCCACGCTTTTTACTATGAAATGACAATATTTTTTTAATGAAAAATTATTTTCTAATTTTTAGTTCGGTTGCATCTAAAAGCGTGTTTTTTTAGTTTTTTTAAACTATTAATTATTTGTTTTTCAATATAATGGATGTGCTGCAAAATTAAATATAATAAGTTTAGATAAATAAAACATGTATAGAATGGTATTTTGGCGAATTTTTATACGGTCTGGAAAAAAATATAGTATGGAACATATGCATAAAGCTTCTTTCCTTTACTAATGAGATTGCCGCACTCGCCTAACAGCTCCGTGCTGTCAAACTTTCATTCGAAAAAAGTATCACTTTATGCGCATGTTTCACTTTGACACCCTATATCTTCTCATATTATCAATTCTGGATGTAGGTATGTTTTGGTTCATCCTGAGCCGCCAAAAGAATCTGAAACCAGATTTTTTGGCGGACACGTTTCTTTCTCGAGATATCCATCATCAAAATTGAAATTTAAACTAATCCTATTTTTACTATAGTCCTCCTTCTTTTTGCACACAATTCTTTATTTAAAGCTAAAGTGGCTTACAATATTTGATTTTTTACCTTTTAACACCCCTTTCTCTATGTATTTTACACAATCAGCAATAGCTCTTCTTATAATCTTATTTATTTTGGACGCGTCGAAAAACCTTTTTTTTTCTGATTTCAAAAACAACTTGGTTTTATTTCAAAACTTTTCGTTTCACTTTAAATTTACCTTAAGTTTTCAAAAAAAAAGTATACAAAACGAGAAAAAGAAGTTTAACTGTATTTAAATACAAATTCTGCAAAACACTCCTTTAGAAGAAAAATCCAGTAAAACCCAACTTACGAGAAACTTTTCAAACTTTCTCTGCTTTAATAAAACTCATTCCTCAAGAAAAATTAAAATAAACGCGGTATAACAGCCTAAAAATTTTAAAGTTTCAGTAAGCTTTTAGTCGTTTTTTTCCGTATAATTGTGTTTTTAATAAAACATTTTTAAGCTATTATAATGAATGCTTTTCAAATTTAGAGATCAATTTCTAACAACAATTAACTGATTGTAGAACTATAAGAAATAATTGCCATGATTTGTAAAATTTATTATTAAAATTAATTTTTTTAAGCCAAAATACCAGTATCAAGTTATCACCTTTAACTACGTTAATATTCCTATTTTTCACTGTTACTTCATTAGAGGAAATATTGGTAGGAATTTCGTGTAAAATCTTCTTGAAATTTCCACCTTATTACTATAGGATCCGGCAATATATCCCTTCGCAACAGAAGAAGACTTCCAACCTCCATGCCTTTTAAGTCCAAAATATCGACATCCGAAGCAATGGCAAGTGAACGTAAGTTGACGTTCTTCTAAAAGAATGGCCAGTGTATCTACTGATGTCTTCAAGCTTCAAAAACTTCGCAATTTCTTTAGGTACATTTGAAATATGTGTGCTTTCCAATTACTTGATTAACACATTTACCTCTTTCATAACAATACAATAAGCACTCATCTAGAGCATTCCCTTGGTCTCAGCTTAATATATTCCTGTAGAAATCTGACATAACGAACTGAGCTTTTATCGTTGGTTACTAAAAAGTTTCTTTTAGCTTTATTTTTAGACTCCACTATTTTTACTATAGCCACGTCATTTCTTATTTCTACATCACTTAGCTTCATTCTGTATATTTCTGTCTGTCCGGCATGCCCCAGCCACTCCCATAATGGCTATTAAATTTTTGTAAAGTTAGCAGATATCAAAAATTTTATAAAAACATCTTTAGGCTTTTTTAATTTATGGTAACAAACCGTTTTTTTTTAACATTAACACCCTGTTAATCAATTTAATTATTATTTAAAAATTTTATTGTAAAAGAAGGTTTTTATACGGGGTACGGTCAAAAACAAATATTAAAACTCAAATATTAAAAACTACAAGAGATAATGATACGATAATAGATATGTTTGTAATCGTAGTGGCAAAGGCTATTTAATAGTACAAAAATATACAGGATGTTTCATAAGAAAAACATCAAGTTGACATCGTAACTTTTAACGTCACCCTGTATAAAAATCAAATACTCTCTGTAGATTTTGTGTAAAAAGTTCTATAAATATTGTCTTTATAGTTTTTGCTATTTCGTGTATTATAAGATATCTAGGGTAAAATCAAAAACGCCAATTTTTTCATTTTCCCTCGTATCTCTTCGATAAATAATTTTATTAAAATTTCAACTACGCCATTTTTAGTTTCTCCAAAATCGAGCCTATAACACCTACATCACTTTTTTAATAACTTTAGTAATAACTGAGATAGTCCATAAAAACGCCCTATTTTGCCCACTCTGTACAGGTTGGCCTAAAAGACTTGTTTCCAAATTAAAATACAGTGTACTTCTTAAATACTATTAAAAAAAAATTTGTTAGTTCTGGGATACAGAAAGGATATTTACAGTCAATCGGGGCATCATCAAGGTGCCTACGGCCTGAAGCGGCTATGACAAGTCTTAACGAAGACAGAAACACGTGTCGCCGTCTTGGTCGGGCCCAGGGGTATTCCATTTTCTTTTGGAGCCTCCGTAATTTTTAAACAACCAATCATGGTGGCCAGAATTCTTACAGGTTATTATTTATTTATTTATTTATTTATTTTCACTGTCATTAATGAGCAATATGCCCAAGGAATTTTACATATATAAATATATATATGGTCCTGAATTTAAACAAGCACTGTATAATGTTTTGTCAGATTTTTGGCTTTGCTAACATCATTTTTGTAATACCTCGTACCAAATTTAAATTAAAAGTTAAAATATTTATTAGCTAAAAAATAATAAATATAATAAATACTTGCTTTATAACCATAGTTAAAAGACAAAACAAATAAAAAAATAATAGCTTAATAGCTAGCCAATAAAAATGTACCATTACAAAACTAAAAGTTTAATTTTAATATTTTTAAAAATAAAATTGTCTTTTAAATGAAACCGAGTATGTAATAACAAAATTCCTAAAAAGAACTTTAAAAATTATGACTTTTTCTAAAACTGGTTATGTATTAATTATCTCACTGTATTTGAGCTGTTTGATTCACTTTGACTGATTTGTAATGCTTTTGGGCACAGACCTTTTGTTACCAGGTTAAATTTCATTCTTAATAAAATTATGCGTTAGCATGCTTTTAAATTTCTTCCAAAATGTAGCACAAAATTTACGTATAGTTTAGAGTGGTAAAGGTGTGTGATACTGTTCGTATTTGCTACTGCGTTTCAACTCCATTAAGGCTTGACACGCAGTAGAAATTTACAAACCGGCTTATGCATTTGCATGCTTTTACATTCCTCTCAGACTGCAGCACCAAACTCACGTAGGGTTTAAAGAGGTAAATAAAGGTGATACTGTTCGTATTTGCTACTGCGTTTCAACTCCATGAAGGTGCTGACGCGCAGTAGAATTCACAAACCGCTTATGAATTTGCATGCTTTTAAATTCCTCCCAGACTGCAGCACCAAACTCACATAGGGTTTAAAGAGGTAAATAAAGGTGATACTATTCGTATTTGCTACTGCGTTTCAACTCCATGAAGGTGCTTGACACGCGGTAGGAATTCACAAACCGCTTATGAATTTGCATGCTTTTAAATTCCTCCCAGACTGCAGCACCAAACTCACGTAGGGTTTAAAGAGGTAAATAAAGGTGATACTGTTCGTATTTACTACTGCGTTTCAACTCCATGAAGGCGCTGACACGCAGTAGGAATTCACAAACCGCTTATGCATTTGCATGCTTTTAAATTCCTCCCAGACTGCAGCACCAAACTCACGTAGGGTTTAAAGAGGTAAATAAAGGTGATACTGTTCGTATTTGCTACTGCGTTTCAACTCCATGAAGGTGCTGACACGCAGTAGGAATTCACAAACCGCCTATGCATTTGCATGCTTTTAAATTCCTCCCAGACTGCAGCACCAAACTCACGTAGGGTTTTAAAGAGGTAAATAAAGGTAATACGGTTCGTATTTGCTACTGCGTTTCAACTCCATGAAGGTGCTGACACGCAGTAGGAATTCATAAACCGCATCCATGTCTCTATTATAGTCACGGGATAAACCGATCGATTTCGGCCTAAAAAATAAAATGATTTTTATATTCTATTATAAATATATTGTTTTATGTCATTTCTTAATTTTTGCGAACAATTTATGTCTGCGTCGAATTGTCGTAGATCCGTATTGTGCACGTGGCGGCAAAAATACTAATAAATTATTTTCTTGTTTAAAATAATTAAGTTCATGTCAATACTCTAATTGTAAACATAAACTATTGAAGTAAATTAACGAAGATAGTCTCCACCGACGTCGTTCAATTAATTCTAACGATAACTAATCGACGAGGGAGCAGAACGTGGGGAATTTCTCCATTCCCCCGAAAACGGTGGAAAGGGTTGTGATGTATTAGTTTTGGATGCCGGAAATGACCGAATAATATAGATAAATGGCTTTTCGTAACAAATAGTGATCCCTTTCATTTGTTACAAATGGGATGTAATTCCGATAAATTAATATTAACAACATACATATTTTGATTAATAAAATGTGTTTACACCCTACTAAAAAGTATTTTTAATCCTTTCTGGCTGAATATAACTATTTAAAAGGTATTTAAGGTCTACATATGAAAGAAGTTTAAGAAAAATAATATTTTTGTTTCTTGTAACTTACCAAGAAATATACAACATGTCCAAGATAAGTAGGGCCAGTATGGGCATCTTGAAAATGGGAAGAGATACGAAGTTGGTTAAATGGAAATAAAATTAAGGCTTTAGGTGCCTTATAATATGCTGTTAAAAACGTTTTAAAAGTCCGAGTATTTTCTGAAATATCCGGAAAAAACGAAATATTTGAAATTTGTTTTATTTTTTACTGGTCTTATTTATAATCGGATTTTAAAATAAATAACTCTTTTTTATTGCCACTTTTTCTGGTCCTATCCAATGGTGGAGTTTTATTTAATATACGACGTTTCGTTTTTGTAGAAATATCATCAACTTTATTTCTTTAAATACCGTTCCTGATATTCTAATATTAGAATTTAAAAGCAGATTTTATTACAAACTTAATGATGTATCATATATAAGGATTTAATCTCAATACGTATATATGTATCAATAAAAATTGAAAAAAAAATAACTTTGCATTTTAAATATTTAAATTACTTAATAAACCAAGCATAACTTAACAAAACCTCCTTAGCATTACTAACCTACATTTTTTAAATACGGTCCTGATATTTTAATATCGAAATTTCAAAACCAATTTTATTTCAAATTCACCGTATGGTTTAATTGTAATATGGACCTGTATTTTACAGAATTATGTAAAAATAGTAAACACTACATTTTAAACTAATACCTTAGTTTAGTAAGAAACCTAATAACTGCACAAATAATAAATGATCAAATTATTTACCTATACAATAACAATTTTTATACGGAACTTGTTTTAGCTTTTTTCCTAGTCAGGTAAAACAACAAGCCAAACATCTTTGATAATTTTTAGTTGTAATTTATCTAAAATATTAAAAAGCCTTAACTAGAAACAAATAATTGAATTAATAGTGGATAATTTAATTTTATTATTATTTAAATTAATTATAAATAAATTAATTATAAATAAATAAAATAAATAAATAAATAAATAATTTTTTTACTTAACATTGACGGTATGATGGTATAATAATTAATTTGCGCACAAACATGCAGAAGCTTTATAAGTTGTTTTGCATTTGCGCAGATTAAGAATCTTAGCATCATATCGTCAATGTTAAGTTAAACAATAGTATATTACATTACAAGTGTGGAAAATGACTAATTTCACACGAGTGGGAATATTGTAGCACGAGGCGTTAGCCGAGTGCGACAAACCCACGAGTGTAAGAAAGTCATTTTCACACGAGTACTGTACACTATTTTCCTACGACCACAAATTATTCATCAAAAAAGAAAAAAATATAAAGTTTGTCTGTTCAGAAAAAATAAAAAACAATTGAGAACTTTGCAACACTAGGGTGATATTTACTTTGGTAACACTAGTGTGATATGTACTATTCCTCACTGCTCTATTATACTGTTTTGACAATATTTTTACATCGAAAATCACCTACCTAGAAGCATTATATAACTTTTCTCATTTTGGAATTTAAAAGGCCCCCACTTAATAAAAATTGTATGGTTTTGTTAGGTAATAACGGTAATTGTTTAATACGGTTTTCTGCTATTATAAGGGTTTTTAAAAATTATCGATACTTACATATTGTAGACACTCTTCTAAATAAAATGTAAGTGGTGCATATCCAAAATATTCCGTTTTTTAAAACTATCAGTAAACAAACTTACGGGACCGGGGAGTGAAAAGGGGTGCTGGGTGGGGTAAAATTGGTAAAACGAGTTAACGAAACTGAACATCATATGTAAATTTAAGTAAAAATTACAGTTTTTCCTCATATTTTTAAGAAAAAATATAAAAATATGAAAATTGTAAATGCATAACCTAAAGTCCTAAAAGTAAGAAAAAACGACTACCAAACGTCAGTTACCATGCAAAATATGGAAAGCATTTATGGAAAGCATTTGGCAACGTCGGAAGGGTCTGATTCTATTTATGAATGGATAAAAGAAAGTGGATTCATAAAGTGTGTATAAGCCTTAGGTTTAATTAGGGATTAAAAAAGATTAAACTAGTTGTTTGAGTACACGAAGAAAGAGAGAAAGGAATTTGATCTATAGGCTTTTTTCTCTGGCGCTTTAAGTCGAACGGTCAAGCGGCAAGGCTGCCTCTATAAGGTGCGTGCTCAAAGGTAGAAGGGAGATTTTTAATTTGATCTACTTACCTGACAACACTGTGCCACTGAGCGAGCTGTCAGTGAAAGTTGTTTTTGTGGTTATGTCTATTTTTGTTTATGTTTTTATTTTTTCGGAAATTTTATTATTACTCTTTTCAATATTAGAAGAAAGCTTATACTGTGCAGTAACTTAACGTCAATAAGATGATTTTCGCTAATTTGGGTTCTACTGTTTAAGGTAAGTAAAAGCTTTTTTACTGTCACTACAATAAATATGTCACTTGCAAAACCAATAGCAGTTTTTAGAATGACATCATAATATGTATCACACGAGTGTTGTAAAGTACTTTGCAACACTAGTGCTGTAAAGTACTTTGCAACACTAGTGTGATATAACGCATTTTCTATGCATGAAACCAGTGTGCTATTTGCTATTTTCACAAGTGGTCGTAGGAAAAATATTTACCATCACCAATTATTTGTTTTCAAGGCTCCTTTGATATTTAGGATAAATTACAACTAAAAAATTATTAAAGATGTTTGGCATGTTGTTAGATTTACCTGACTAGAAAAAAGCTAAAACAAGTTCCGTATAAAAATTGTTATTTATTATTTGTACATTCTTAAGTTATTAGGTATTTTACTAGATTAAGGTATTAGTTTAAAATGTAGTGTTTTCTATTTTACCAAATTATGTAAAATACAGGTCCGTATTGACGGTTGAACCATAATGTAAATTCGAAATAAAATTGGCTTTGAAATTTTGATATTAAAATATCAGGACCGTATTTAAAAATTGTAAGTTAGTGGGAACCGTGAGTGGAGGAAACTATACTGGACAATTCTTCAGAGCAGAAGTCATGGAAGTATCTATAAAAAGCGATAAATCTCCCACAGCCCGACGATGGGCAAGGGGAGGGAAGCCTTTCTGTAAGTGAAGGATCATTAATGAGATGAATAGCTCTTCTTTTCTAAGGGAGGTCGGACTTGGGACACATATAAAGTGTATAAATTAGAAGGGGAAAAAATACGTTTAGGCTCGAAGAGAATTCCAAGCTTTTTAAAGCTGCCGTGGCTATAGATACAATGTGTTTATGCCAGTTAAGGATACTTTCAAATGTGACGCCCACAAGATTGAAGGTGTCTTTGCTCTGTAAAACTTGGCCGCTCACAAGTAGAGGATGAGTATTTGATGACTCTTTTTGCGACAAAGAACATGATTGTGTTTTGGATGCATTAAACTGAACGAGATTTTTGGCGTCCCAATCCAATATGAAATTGAGATTATGTGAAAGAGATATCTGCATCGCCCACGTTTGCCTTCCAAGTCGGGTTGAGAGATTGGCTTGGAAACCTGAAAAGTGGAGTGAAGGGTCAGGTACTATCGTTTTTACGGCTTTACGTCACTCTTAAATTGTTAGATAAGTAGAATGTTTAGTTTAAGATTTTTGGCGCCCCAATCAAAATTTAATTAAGACCCTGCGAAAGAGATATTTGCATCGCTCTGCGTTTGTTTTCCAAATCAGGTTTAGTAATGGGTTTAGGAACCTGAAAACTGGAGTGTGTATTTTTGGAAATTTAATATGTCTGTTTTTAGGAAAGTGATATACCTATTTAAATTTAACTTTTTATATTTAAAAAAATCTTTTCCGGTACTGATGTAAGTTTCTTTTGTTCCAGGTGCCCTGACGACGGGTCCCGGGCCACCGGTTGCGCGGGGGTCCCGTTGGCGGCTGTTCCGCCCCGGGCGGCACAGCGCTGGGCCCCCTTCGCGCGGCAATGGCGCTGCTGCTCTGCGCAGTGGTGGCGCCTCTGTCACTGGCCAATCGGAACGATATCCGCTCGGCAAGGATCGGCAGTCATCGGTCGCGGCGGCGCAGCAGAAAGGATACCATCATCAGGACAGGTCAGTAATTTCTTAATTTGCAAATCATTTTTATAATTTGAGGTGATTTTGATTGAGGTTAAAAATATGTAGCGAATGTTAGAACCAAGGTTAGTTTATATTTATAAGGTTGCGACATATCCTCAACTTTTAGGCGGTTCGAGGTCGGGGACGCAAGGAAGGGCACTTCTCGGAGAAAAGTTGGCAAGACTGGGTAAAAATCAAAGCTGAATATCAATCCAGTGGCGTCTAGAATTTGCGCTATTCATTTTGCATTGTTTTGGAAGTGATATTTGTTGAAAGATGTAATTCCAAATGTTTTTATTTAAAGTAAAAGAATTTACAACTTAATAATTAAAAACTGTTGTGTAAACGGTTGTTCTACTAATACAATAAACTGTATATCTCCGGCACTGAACAACATGGCCGAAAAATGGGAAATGTGACGTCATAACACGTCAAAGCAATATGGCCGAATGTCGTGACCTTATATAGACCGACTTTGGTTAGAACTGTTTCTAGCAAGGTTAGTTTATATTTATAAGGTTACGACATATCCTCAACTTTTAGGCGGTTCGAGGTCGGGGACGCAAGGAAGGGCACTCCACGAAGAAAAGTTGGCAAGATTGAGTAAAATCAAAGCTGATGATCAATCCAGTGGCGTCTAGAATTTGCGCATTTCATTTTGCATTGTTTTGGAAGTGATATTTGTTGAAAGATGTAATTCTAAATGTTTTTTATTTAAAGTAAAAGAATTTACAACTGAATAATAATTAAAAACTGTTGTGTAAACGGTTTGTTCTACTAATACAATAAACTGTATATCTCCGGCACTGAACAACATGGTCGAAAAATGGGAAAAGTGACGTCATAACATGTCAAAGCAATATGGCCGAATGTCGCGACCCTATATAGACCGACTTTGAGGTCTAGTACCTTCCCCTCTTGCTATCCTAACTCAAGATCGTTTGACTAGGTAAGGTTGCCTCATTACGTCACATATGTACCGCACTGCTGGTTCCTTGGCGCCAACATACCAAACAAGGATGTCTAGAGGAATAATGCTATGAGGGCGAAAGAGCGCGATATACAATATTTAAAAATCAGCTAGAATAATCATTGTTAAATAATTTATTAATAGGAAATAAAGAAGTTACGGTAACAACTGGAATTAACAGTATTTAAAAGTATTTCTTTAATATTGACAAAAAACACAAACTACACTGTTAAAAACTTTATTAAATAATGAGCAAAATACATATGTGACGTATGGTCCGTCATGTTGCAAGGCTTACGAGGCAACCTTACCTAGTTAAACGATCTTGATCCTAACTTATTTTTTGTGGGACGACCGCGAAAGTGCACTCTTTAAATAACAAGATAATTTTAAAAATGGGTTACAACCGCCGGAGTAATTGCACAAAAAAAAAAGCATAACATGGCGAATTGATAACCTCCCTCTTTTTGAAGTCGGTTAAAAATAGCTGTATTTAAAAATAACAAAGAATATTTTCTTTGATCTTACATTTTAATTAATAAACTTAACAAATTTTCGTTGTCCAGGTCTCTAGGGTTTATTTTATCCTAATAACCTATTATAAACTCACAAAAGTCTTGCCAAAGATAACATCATCTGATTGCGGACATTATCAGAGAGAGCAGGCCGTCCGGAATCCATGATGAAATAAAATTATGAGAGAGAGGGATTTTGATTAATCTGATTCGAGGCCAAATTGGATAATAATTCGTCGGCCTGGGGAAACGTGTGGCTCTTGGAAAAGTTCCAGAAATCCAGAGATCGGTTTTGAGGAAACTCGCTGACGCGACTGTATTTGGATCGCGGTCGACGGCACATTTCGGGACAGAGGTGAACTTCTGCAAAGTCACGTTCACCAATAGATACATTGAATTGATTCATATTAAATATGGATTAATAAGACAAGTTTTAAATATGTTTTGGATAAAAGTTGTTTATTCAAAATGTATGTAGGTGGAATTGTATATAGAATGTGTAAAACTTTTTAATTTCCATATATATATATATATTTTTGTTTTTCAGACAAGATTACCTTAATTGTTTTTTTAAACGTCCCATATAACATTTTTGCCGGCGTTGTACATTTAATTTACTGGCATTGTCAACACTCTTTAATGGCAAGGCATTTGCAAAAAGGTATCAAAAGACACGAAAGTGGGCCACGTGTGGCAGATAATGTGATGGCATTCGTCATAATAATTTATGATAAAAAAATGCGTTTAGAATGATGGCATCCATCATTAATAAGTTATTGGCAAAAAATGCGTTTAGGATAATGGCAGTTATCATTAAATAAGTATTGCAAGTTTTATAAGTTGAATGTCCCAAAAGTTAAATAACATATTTAGAATTTTGTATTCGAAAAAAATGAGAAAAAAGGCAGGAAAACTTTATCAATAAAAAAATTACATAATATAAATTTTTATACCGTAACAATAAACCAAAAAAAAAATAATATAAGTATGTAATAAAATTGTTTGCCTAACATTCCTAACATTTTATTGATACAAATCATGCAAATAAAAATTAAGTCAAACAAAATGTTTATTATGTATTTTTGAGAGAATAAAAATAAAATGATGGTAAAATTAGCTAGGGTAATTTCAACGATTTCTACCAAAGGTGATAAATTTAAATTTCCCGCTTAGCCGAAATACAAGATTTGACAGATGAGGCAACCTTGCTTTTGTTTGGCCGCTTTGTGCAATTGGTTTCTACGTGGTTTTATAGCTTTTTAGTTTCTTTTTTAAAGAAAAGAGTTTTTAGTAGACATAATTAAGTGTATTCATTACCTAATTAGTGTGTGTTGTGTAATTAATTGCTGATGGCTAGTCAAGTAGGCGGGTTATTCAAGTAGACTTGTAGGAGCTGTACACATTTCGTTTAAAACCATTTAAATTTGTAGTTACCTAAAAAAATTATATGATATCAGGGAGTTGTCTTATTAAAAGTTTTAAAGACTTGTTAATAAAGAAATTATGTATATTTAATAGTTTTTTTTGACATTTAACTCCTTTAAAATATTTCTCCCTATGTTTTGGATCTGAAAATTGAGTGTAAGTGTCCTTTAAATACTTACTATTTTCATGTGTTTTCTTTTGATTTACTATCTTTTTTAAATTTTATTACATCCTTTTTATTTATTTTTTTGGTTTTATTGTTACGGTATAAAAATTTATATTATGTAATTTTTTATTGATAAAGTTTTCCTGCCTTTTTTTTTCATTTTTTCGATTACAAAATTCTAAATCTGTTATTTAACTTTTGGGACATTGAACTTATAAAACTTGCAATACTTATTTAGTGATAAATGCCATTATCCTAAACGCATTTTTTTGCCAATAACTTATTAAGGATGGATGCCATCACATGATTTGCAACACGTGGCCTAATAACGGCCAATTGCCCACTTTCGCGTCTTTTTAATACCTTTTTGCCAATGCCTTGCCATTAAAGAGTGTTGGCAATGCCAGTAAATTAAATGTACAACGCCGGCAAAAATGTTATATGGGTTGTTATCAATGTTAAATTATACTTGAATGGACAACTTTTTTTTGAAGCAGTAACCAAAAATAAATTTCTTGTAGAAAAAAAATACCATAAAACCAATGAAAAGAAATTAACTTTGACTTTTTTCAGGCACTAAGGCGGTCACTTCACAGATTCACGCTTGCTCTGGCACTAAAAACCTCTCTTAAAACTTATTAACACAAATTATCAGAATACCCAGGTGCGAAACCAAGCGTGTTTGTTGAAATCTCTCACCACTATCGTCCCTCCCACTGCGTGGTGGATATACACCCACGATTTAGTACGTGACCTAATGCACATCTAGGTGTTAGTTAGTCCCATACTTTTGTTGGTATAGAACATGAGCATAAGTTAGTTAATTGTGTTTAGTTGTTTGTGAACTTTTATGTTTTTTATTACTAAAGTATTAGTATAGTGTCTTGTTAAATTTTTTTACCGTTTAATATGGGATATAAATGTGTATATTTATTCTGTTCCTCCATCACCAGGAGCGGATCACTTTTAGATTCCCAAAGGACCACTATTTTAAGACTATGTAACATAAATACAAAGCTTTTACAAATTACTTAGATATGTTACTAAAGTTATTGATATTAAGTGTATGTGTCTAAACACAGGAAAATATTTTTTTATTTATAGCCGCACTGCCATTTAAGAGGCTATATTTTAAATTTAAAAATGAGGAGTTTTTAGTATTTAAAAAAACATACTTCCAAATAAAAAAAAACAAATTAATAAGGTTTGGTTATTTCTAAGGCAACATCTGCATTGCTTTAAAAGAATGCGTCGGAGTTTCTTTAGCAACTTGTGTTACTCGGCTTTCAATTATTCTGTTTGAATCCCCAGTTACATAAAACTTTTAATGCACAATTAAGCTAAAAAACGGAACAACCATTAATTAATTTAATAGGCAGTTTTTATACAAGGTTTTTTTTTTAATGGCTTTCTGTTAAACATTTTTAAAAATGTTTTGTGCAACCAGGTATAGACATTTTAGTACAGGTTGATCCAAACGTGACATCTACTAACAATATTTTACCGTTCAAAGAATGAGTAAAATTTTTAGTTTGTAATATTTTTAATAAAGAAATATTTAAATTCCCAATTAGTGTAGTATTCTTTGTTCCGTTTTCCACACATAAAAAAAGCTGCATAATTAGTTACTATAAAGGTCTATCTCTCCTTAGCGCCTTGGTGCGGTTAAACCATTTACAAATTAAAAATATTACGGTCCATACATTGGTGCAGATGTTCCATTTATTCTTTCTCAAGGACATAGAAACAAGTAAGCGTAATTTGCCGCACTTTCTCATCTGTACAGGGTGTCTCATTTTGGTTGTCCCTTATGGGAAACTTGGAAACCATAAGAGATATTAAAAATCTGATACCCCATCTTTGAGTTCTTTTTGAAAAAAACATTTATGGTGATAACAGATCATCGCTATCGCGAAGCGTTTCAGAGATACAGGGTGATTCTCGATTTTTTCACTTTTTGAAAAGGCCCTGTAGCTTTGTTGTTATTACAGATACGAGAAAACTAATTGCACATTATAAAGACACTTTTTTCCGTAGAATCCAGTGGCGTAGCCAAAAATTTTTTTGAGCTGTCATTTTTGACATATGACCCAAACATGTTTTTTTTATTAGGGACACCCTATAAATGATTAGGTAATTAAATTGCTTGTTTTTTTCTGATTAAAATAATATATCATAGTAGGTGGTTTAATAAATTTTTACGTCAAATATTGGAAAAATTATGATTTTAAAGACGCATTTTTTTATTTTAAAATTTAAAAATTTCCTACCACTTTATTTATAAATATATAAGTATAAAATTTTGGTAAATAATATATATGATGTAGAAGATTATTAATACGCATAATAAAATGATACACGGTTTCTCAAAAAATTAAAATGATTTTTTTATTTTTAACTTTAAAAATTTCCTACAATTTTATTTATGAATATATAATGATGAAATTATGGTGGATAATATATATGATAAGAAAGAATATTATTATATATATATATATATATATATATATATATATATATATATATATATATATATATATATAAATATATATATATATATATATATATATATATATATATATATATATATATATATATATATATATATATATATATATATACTAAATGATACAGTGTGTCTCAAAAAATTAAAAATAATTATTTTTATGTTTAAATTTAAAAATTCATAGCGTTCTTATTTATGAATTTGAAGCAAAAAAATTTTGGTACTGTATTAGTATAATAATGTTGTATAAAAAATAAAAATCAAAGTTATACAGGGTGTGTCAAAAAATTTTCGACGTTTTTTTTTTAATTTAAATTTTTTTTTTTTTTGCTCTATTGGTAAAGTTGACATGGAGAATTCATAAAAAATAAAAAAAAATAAAAAAATCAAAAATTAAAAAAAAATTGTTAAAATTTTTTAAGTTTAATTAATATAACTTGTTTATTATTGTTGTTGTAAAGTAATTTTTGTTTTTTTTCTACGAAAATGTCTCCTGAGCTAAGGGATGACAGATTCCTTTTAACACAAAAATAAAAAAAAAATAAAAAACAGATAGAAACCGCAATGCGTCTCTAAAATCATAATTTTTCCAATATTTGACGTAAAAAATTTATTAAACCACCTACTATGATATATTATTTTAATCAGAAAAAAACAAGCAATTTAATTACCTAATCATTTATAGGGTGTCCCTAATAAATAAAAACATATGTCAAAAATGACAGCTCAAAAAATTTTTTGGCTACGCCACTGGATTCTACGGAAAAAAGTGTCTTTATAATGTGCAATTAGTTTTCTCGTATCTGTAATAACAACAAAGCTACAGGGCCTTTTCAAAAGTGAAAAAATCGAGAATCACCTTGTATCTCTGAAACGCTTCGCGATAGCGATGATCTGTTTTTACCATAAATGTTTTCTCCAAAAAGAGCTCGAGGATGGGGTATCAGATTTTTAATATCTCTTATGGTTTCCAAGTTTCCCATAAGGGACAACCAAAATGGGACACCCTGTATATTTTGATAATTTGTGTTATTAATTCGAATAGAAACGCAAACCAATTTCAATATGCTTTTTTAAACCTCCGCTTTAAAAATAATTTTTAATTAGGACAAACATAAAATGAAATTTATATTTTAGCATTACTAAATTATCGTTATTACAAAAATAACATAATAAAGGTCCATTTGTTATTCTACGTGAACAAATTTATTATTCGACTAAAATTTAGTTTTAGTTTTAAAAACATTTTATAGTTAAATTGTAGCAAAATAAATTTAATTTCCGCAAATATAGTTACAATAAATGCTTTTTGTTATTATAATTTTATTGACTTAATAAATGTAACTCTGATAATATACAGACTGGCTTTTTGGTAGGGGGCCGAGGAGCATATCAGGATTCACTACAGCGCGGCAGAATAATATACCTGAGGATACCTTGTACAAGATTAAGTATAGTGCATCTCAAAGTATATCGCTTTGGCTTTTGACGGGCAATACCCCAATAAACCTTTAATGATTTATGACCTATTGTTATTGGGCAAACCTATGAGTTCATAATGACAGGGGTGGGCCAGGTATAAATATCTCTTGACCATTTATATAAATATTTCTGCTAATATTTTAGTTGTAGTGTTGAATAACCGTTTTTACTGTGCGTTTCGAAAAAGTTATTTTACGAGAATACATATAAGTATGTCACGTCGAAATCATTTGTCATTAGATGCAAAACAGGTTGTAAAAAATGTGTATGAAACTTTAATCAGTAGGGGACTTATTAAACAAGAAGCTTTAAAAGAAACCTGTCTACTTACAAAATCTCCAATATCGTCGATAAGGGATATTATTAATAGTGAAGAATTGAACAAAAGAAAAAAGCTGTAGTGATTTTCGATCTCACCGTATAGACAATAGTGATCAAGACCTAATAAGAAGGAAAATATATTGTCTTTATGAAAGCGGAGTTGTTCCTACCTTGGATAAACTGAAAACGAAGCTAGAAGAAGACGACACTAATATAAATATTAGCCGTGCCACCCTCCATAGAGTTGTTTGTAAAATGGGATTTAAATACCGCAAAATAGACAAAAGACAAGTAGTAATGGAATCGCACAGATTACGCACTTGGAGATTTAATTACCTTCAAGAAATTAAAAGATATAGGTTAGAAAACAGATCCATAATTTACCTTGATGAAACATGGTTCGATACACACGACACAGTATCCAAAGGATGGGTGGATTCCAGTCAAAACTGTCGGACAAAAGCACCTTTAAATAAAGGAAAACGCATTACCATAATACACGCTAGTTCAGAAGACGGATTTGTCCCAAACTGCTTGCTGTTATCTGCAAAGAATATTAAGGATTCTAGCTTGGATTATCACGAGGATACAAGCGCAGAACTTTTTGAAAACTGGTTTCAAAATTATCTTTTAAAAATATTTTAAACAACAGTGTTATTGTCATGGATAACGCAAGCTACCACAGCCGTCTGCTACACAAAGCACCAGCTTCATCAAGTTCAAAAACTGAAATCCAGGAATATGTGTTAGAAAATGATATTTATTTTGAATTCAGTTACAAAAAAGCGCTACTTTTGGAAGTCGTGAATTCATATGCAATTTAAAAACAAAATGTATGTGACAATTTGGCTGAACAGGCTGGGCATACTGTCTTACGTCTTCCTCCGTATCACTGTATGTTTAACCCCATAGAACATTTGTGAAACCAAGTAAAATCAAAGATTAGAGCAAAAATTTTACCTACTTCAAGTCCCAGTGTTATAAATTGAATAAAAAATGTAATTACTAATATACGAGTTGAGAGCTGGAAAAATTCAATACAGTGCTGTATTATAAAAATTTAGGACTCTTACATTTTTCTGTACAAAACAACATAAATCGTATTGTAATTAATCTCAACGATGACTCTGATAGTAAAACCGAATTAGATTTAGATATTTAGATAAAAATGTAATTACGTATAGATAATATAGTTATAAATTTATTTATAATTATTAAAACTTTGCATATATTTAATTTCTTAATTTTAAGATTATACCTACTAAAATAAACAATAAATTATAAATCTTTATATTATTAGAGTACGTTTTGATACTTTTAGGCCCTAGGGCATATATTTTTATAAAAAAATATTTTTATAAAAATTTATTTTTATAAGAAAATGGTACGACACTGCATTTTCCTAAAATAAAAATACTTTGTAAAATATCCATTAAGTTTGGAACAAATTTGGAACAAATAATTTAAAATAAAAATAATTATATAAAAAGTTAAATAGGAGGCCATAATTTGGTATTTAGGCATACCTTTTAATTTTAAATAACTTTTCTATTCAACATTTCTTTGTATTTTTAGAAATAAGGGTACTTTACTCTTAAACAGTTTTAAATCTTTTTGACCTACTCTGTATATAATATAACTTTTAATAAAACTAACTACTGCTTATAGAGTTTGACACCATGCACCAACTTTTATAAAGAATAAAATTTTCTGAAAAATTGCAAATAAAAAAGTTTTCCATTTGTTGCATACTTAATAAACCACCCTGTATATCCATCAGAAATTTTCGAGCGCGTCAGATTAAGATAAGGTAAGGTAATTAAATGCTTTACAGTGTATATTCCACAAATTTGAGAATGATGTTTAAAAAGCGGAGGGCCAGAAAGTTGTAAAAACAAAATAGTTATTTTTGTACCAAGGGCGTAAAATAGCACTTTTAGGCCCGCGCGCTGTGAGCGTAAAAGTGCTTTACGCAAGAGGTTCAAACAATATTTTTATACGACTGAAATTATTATACAAGCATTCTCTGTAGTTAGGAGAAAATTTCCCAGCTTTTAATGTTACCAAATTGTAATCAGTATACTTTTAACATATGTTTAATTAATTAAATAGTTGTTTCACCAAAAAAAGATTATTTAATTTTGTTTTTGTTTTATAAATCTATAAATGCTGGCGTTTTTGATACTTTTTGCCCTAGGACGTAAAAGTGCTATTTTACGCTCTCATTTAAAATACGGGCGTTTTTGATACTTTTTTGCCCTAGGGCGTAAAAATACAATAACGCCCTTAAAATGGTGGCGTAAATTTGTATTTTACGCCCAGTCGTACAAAAAGTCATTTTGGCAATCTTGAGCGTGCTATTTTTTTTTATTTTGAAGAAAATGATTCAAAGATAATGAAAAATACATAATTCGATCAATCCAAACGATTTTCGCAAGCCGAAATAATAACTGAACTTTTTAACATATTTAAAAATGTATAGCCGCTTTCCCCACCGATGAAAAAGTGAACATGATATATTTTTTTCTTCTTATCATCTAAGCTTTGCATCCCAATAGGTCTCTATGACGCTCGAGTAATCCTCATTTAGCATCGTAGGCTCTCCTACCATAAAACATATGCGATACTTTTTGTGGGGCGGGGCGGGCGTGTGGGTAAGGTATTATTAAAAGTAAATATTTATACTCCAAAGAAATATCCGTTTTATTGAGAACGATCCCATTTGTTCCAGGTACCACTACAATGAACGAACCCCCTGTCTCACAACAGCACCTCCTGGAAGTACAAATAGGTACTCCACATCCAGTAGCAATAGCGATAGGTACCCACACGGCAGTCTGGAAAGGTAAATCCTTAATTTTTACTTACAAGTTAATTTCCTTGTTACAAAAAAAATACGATAAGCTTATAAAACTAGTTCAAGTTAAAAATTCAGGGTTATATTGGATTGTAAAAATGTGTAAATAGCTAGAATCAAATGTAGATAAATCCGGGAAATAGGATGGATCCAGCAGCACTTTTATTTACTGATTTTATTGATGGTATCAATATTATTGAGAAAAATATTGTACAGTAATATTGCAAGTCGTCCCCAAACAGTGCAGTATATTTATGCAAAGACTATATTTAATATATTGCACAATAACTAGTTTTGTTTTGTAACTACCGGTTAAAACATGGATAAGCAAAAAGTGGCTGCTTGAAACATGTTTGAAAATAAGAAGAAACCTATTTTTCTTTCTCTATTGCTTTTGAACCCATATTTGTGTAATTGGTTTTGTAAAACAAATACTTTTTCGTATTTGACAACTAAAATAATTGTGCATTATTACCCACACACGGCACAATAAATCAGTATTGCACAATAAAAATCAAACTGTTTTTGATTAACACAATACATTGTACAAGTTCTCCATATAAACCACAAACGGTTAATAATATTGTACAATATGAAATTTTGCGCAATAATATTGATCGTCTTTAGTGTATAGTCACGAAACCATAAGGCTTAAAATTGACATATTTTGGGTATCGGGCTAGGCGGGTTTTACTACTGTAACCTTTACTAATTTTGGCAAAATGTTAAAAATTGCATGTAAATTAGTGTGGTAAACTTATCCGAAAAAATAAGTGACTCGTTCGCCCAGTCCGACACCTGAAACATTTGATATTGATAGGCTGATTTAAGCGCCGCGCGCCGCTTCCAAATATGGTGGTTAGAATATGGGGTTATTATCATGAAATTTATTTAAGTGCTGGCCCAGGCACTAAAAATCTTCTTGGAGGTTTTTTAAAGCTAAACTACTTTACCACAAGTACTGGGTTGACATTTTTTTATCTTTGGACAACCACGAAGGCTAAAAGCCTAAATACTAACGTACCGTGGGTGTCTTAAGCGAGGTAAAGGGAGTTTGTTGACACGGGACTTAAATACTTGAAGATTTGGGGGGAAGGAAAGGCCTCCGCGGGCAGCAGATTCCACAATCTAGGAACTCTAGGGATAAAAGAACGAACAAAGTGAGAAGTTCGGGGTCTGTCCAGTTGGACCGTATCGGGATGCATATGCGCGAAACCACGAGTTTCTCTGTTGGGAATCGTGAGTGGAGGAACTATACTGGACAATTCTTCAGAGCAGAAGCCATGGAAGTACCTATAAAAAAGCGATAAATCCCCACAGCCCGACGATGGGCAAGAGAGGGAAGCCTTTCTATAAGTGATGGATCATTAATGAGACGAATAGCTCTTCTTTGAATAGAATCAGGAATGCTTAGGGTTGTGGGGGACGCCATGCCCCAGATATGGGAACAATATTCCAAGGGAGGTCAGATTTGGGACACATATAAAGTGTATAAATTAGAAGCGGAAAAATACTTTTTGGCTCGAAAGAGAAATCCAAGCTTTTTTGAAGCTGCCGTGGCTATAGATACAATGTGTTTATGACAGTTAAGGTTACTTTCAAATGTGACGCCCACAAGATTGAAGGTGTCTTTGCTCTGTAAAACTTGGCCGCTCATAAATAGAGGATGAGTATTTGATGACTCTTTTCGCGACATGGAACATGATTGTGTTTTGGATGCATTAAAGTGGACGAGATTTTTGGCGCCCCAATCCAATATTAAATTAAGATCCTGCGAAAGAGATATCTGCATCGCTCTGCGTTTGTTTTCCAAATCAGGTTAAGTGATGAGTTTAAGAACCTTAAAACTGGAGTGAAGGGTACTATCGTCGGCGAAACTATGAATGGAATTAGTTGTGGACGAGAGAAGGTCGTTGATATGAAGAAAAAATAATGTTGGTGCCAGAACTGAGCCCTGAGGGACTCCAGCATTTACTTGGTGAAAGCTTGAAGAATGGCCGTCCACAAGAACTGATATACGTCGATCAGAGAGATAGCTAGAGAGCCAAGTACAGTTTAGTTGAAATACCATAGGAGGGAAGTTTATTAAGAAGTGCGGCATGCCAGACCTGGACAAAAGCTTTGGATATATCAAGAGCAACGATCTGGGACTCACCTAGAAACTCAAGAGACTTATTCCAGCAGTGCGATACGAAGGAAAGAAGATCTTTTGTGGCGAAATCCATACTGCCTGTCGTGCAAAATTTTTTGTTTTTCTAAATACTTAAGAATTTGTGAATTACTTAATTTTTCCATTACTTTACAAAGAACTGAGAGAATTGAAATTGGTCTATCTTGGAATATGACATAAATATCTCTTTTTTTTGGTTTCAGGTACCACGCGAACGCGCCAGCATATTCGCGGACTCCGACTCCGTCATCGGAGCGGTACCACACACTTGACAAGAAGTACAACATGCAGCAAAATGAGGCAATGGAGGCGGCGCCGCAAGCTGCTTGCACCGTTGATAGGTACGTATTACAAAAATGCAGTGTGTATGTTACAGTAACACAAAAGGCCACTTTCATGCATCCCTTCGCAGCTTAACTGGATAGGAACCAATCTTTACACTTTTTGTAGATATACTCCAACCGAAAGACACAGGCGAAATTCAAAGTCTGACGTTTACAAGATTAGAGAGAGATCGACTAGCTCGGATAGGAAGGAAAGACTACAGAGAGACCATCATCAGGGAAGAGGGCAGTACGAAACGAATAGCCAGTATGAAAGGTAAATATTAAGAACACATTACCAGAACCTAGGTCTTCAGGTTTTTGGTGAAGTTTTTAAATTTTTAATATTGTGACATTAGAGTTTCCCATATAACATTTTTTTCCGGCGTTGTACATTTAATTTACTGGCATTGCCAACACTCTTTAACGGCAAGGCATTGGCAAAAAGGTATCTAAAAGGCCACGTGTTGCAGATTATGTGATGGCATCCGTTATTAATAATTTATGATGAAAAAATGAGTTTAGGATGATGGCATCCATCATTAATAAGTTATGCCAAAAAATGCGTTTAGGATGATGGCGTCTATCATTAATAAGTTATTGGCAAAAAAATGCGTTTAGGATAATGGCATTTATCATTAAATAAGTATTGCAAGTTTTATAAGTTGAATCTCCCAAAAGTTAAACAACATATTTAGAATTTTGTAATCGAAAAAAATGAGAAAAAAGGCAGAAAAACTTTATCAATAAAAAATTACATAATATAAATTTTTATATCGTAACAATAAACCAAAAAATAAAATAAAAAAGTATGTAATAAAATTTAAAAAAAAGATAGTAAATCAAAAGAAAACACTTTAAAATAGGAAGTATTTAAGGGACACTTACACTCAATTTTCAGATCCAAAACATAGGGAGAAATATTTTAAAGGAGTTAAATGTCAAAAAAACTATTAAATATATATAATTTTTTTATTAACACGTCTTTAAAACTTTTAATAAGGCAACTTCCTGATTTCATAAATTTTTTTAGGTAACTACAAATTTAAAAGGTTTTAAACAAAATGTTTACAGCTCCTAACAGTCTACTTGAATAACCCGCCTTCTTGACTAGCCATCACCAATTAATTACACAACACACAATAATTAGGTAATGAATACACTTAATTATGTCCACTAAAAACTCTTTTCTTTAAAAAAGAAACTAATAAGCTAGAAAACCACGTAGAAAACAATTGCACAAAGCGGCCAAACAAAAGCAAGGTTACCTCATCTGTCAAATTGTCAAATCTTGTATTTCGGCTAAGCGGGAAATTTGAATTTATCACCTTCGGTCGAAATCGTCGAAATTAACCTAGCTAATTTTACCATCATTTTATTTTTATTCTCTCAAAAATACATAATAAACATTTTGTTTGACTTAATTTTTACTTTGTTTGTTATTTGTATCAATAAAATGTTAGGAAAAGGCCATTTCCTTTAAATTACGTAAAAAAACATAAAATAATGTTGTTTAGCCGCCATTATAAATAAAACAGATCAAAAAATTGCTTGAATGTTAGTTAAATACCAATGTTAATAATATGGTTTAAAAAGTATGAATATGCGTTGAAGGTTTGCCTTCAAAATCCAATATTTATTTGCCTGCAACAAAAAGGCATGCTTTATTTAATCAGGATTGGTATGCCGCCATTTTTGTATGCTTGCCGGCAATTCGCCTGCATGTAAAATTTTTTGGTAATTGAGTGTTTATTTAGGGTTAACTTTTAATGCGTGTTAGATGTTGGCATAATATTGCCACCAATTGCCAATGCTTTACCATCAATGCCAATATAAAAAATGTATATTGCCAGGCAAATAGTGTTTGCTGGGTTTGAATACACACAGGACCACTTTACGACACTGGCACTAATATACCATATGGAACTTTTTCTTCTGACCATTGAGCCGGTGCGGACCATAAATACTATTTCGGTATTTTTAATTTAACTAACTTAATTTAGTAAGGGCATCCCCGAACCCAGGGAGCCCGTACTAGTTTAACTAAAACTTTAACTCTCTTCTTAACTTTACTTCTACTTCTTAATTCTTATGATTCTTTCTTTTTTTTTCTGATCTCCGTTATTAGATCAATCTCAAGGAAGGGCACTACACGGAGAAAAGTTGGCAAGACTGGGTAAAATCGAAGCTGATGATCAATCCAGTAGCGTCTAGAATTTGCGCATTTCATTTTGCATTGTTTTGGTAGTGATATTTGTTAAAAGATGTAATTCCAAATGTTTTTTATTTAAAGTAAAAGAATTTACAACTTAATAATAATTAAAAACTGCTGTGTAAACGGTTGTTCTACTAATACAATAAACTGTATATCTCCGGCACTGAACAACATGGCCGAAAAATGGTAGATGTGACGTCATAACACGTCAAAGCAATATGGCCGAATGTCGTGACCTTATATAGACCGACTTTGATTGTTCCCTGACAAAAAACTTTGCACGTTCGACAAATAATTTGTTTTATTTTGAATGTTTTCTTCAATACCGAAATAATAAAATAAATATTGACACTATTAAAACTAACATACCTCCCTATACAGGGTGTTCACATTATTAAGCAACTTTGATGTAAATAAATGAAAAGTAAAAGAAAACTATTTTAGAAAGTCTTTATTTAAATGCACTGGAAACAATAAAATAAACTTTTTGTTTAAAACTGCTATCAATATACAGGGTGATTCAAAAACCGATCACGAAACCTAAGGGGTGATTCTACTTGACAAAATAAGGGTAGAGCTTCATATATATTTTTTTCAAAATGTCATTTGTTTTCTAGTTACAAGCCGTCAAAGTTCAATTTTTATTTTGGTTTTTCACCATATTGCATTTATTTTTTAACCAATCCAGTTGATATTTGGCACACAAATCAAGCTTTGCAGATTCTAAAATTTTAAGACAAAAGTACTTTTTTAAATACCGCCAGAGGGCACATTACCTAAAACTTAAAATTTATTTACATCATAACTTTTTTATTTTGACAGATATCGCAAAGCAGGGGCGCCATTTTATAGACAATCAAAAATTTAAAAAATAAGGTACTCCTTATTAAAGTCGATAAACCTCACCGTTTAGGCACCAATAGACATCAAAGTTTTCATCAATTTCAATCAAATTACCTACATACATACAGGGTGTCTAGTAACTCAACCGACAAACTTTACGGGACAATTCTACAACAAAAAATAAGAAAAAACTTCATATAAACATATGTCCTAAACGTCTTAGTTTTTGAACTACGGGGTGTTAAAAATTAAAAAATAAAAGTTTGGTTAAGTTTGTGGGTTGAGTTACTGGACACCCTGTATGTATGTAGATAATTTGATTGAAATTGATAAAAACTTTGATGTCTTTTGGTGCCTAAACGGTGAGATTTATCGACTTTAATAAAGAGTACCTTATTTTTTGGTTTTTGATTGTCTACAAAATGGCGCCCGCAGCTTTGCGAAATCTGTCAAAATAAAAAAGTTATGATGTAAATAAATTTTAGGTTTTAGGTAAAGTGCCTGTATCAACTGGATTAGTTGTTAGTTAGAAATTAAATGCAATATGGCGAAAACACCAAAATAAAAATTAAACACCCCCTTAAGTTTCGTGATCGATTTTTGAATTACCCTGTTTAATTTATTTAAACCACAATATCGTTTTTTTTTGTATCAAACGACATAACTTTTTGAACAATTGGGCCTTTTCGGTCGTATAAAACCCTTATTTTATTTTACTGCAAAACTGTCACTTGTGAAAACGTCCACAAAATATAGCCTTTTCTACATTTTACTGGATACAAAGTCGCAAATAAAAAGGGTGGGATATTCATTTATTCTTTTACTGCATTAATAAAAGTTGGTCGGGGAGAACTAAAACTGCGGCAAAACTCTTAGAAATATTTTTATGATTTGTATAAAACTTGGCGAATTGTTACTATTTTCGACTTTGGTAAATTGGGCATAAAAATTATTGAGCATTGTGAAGTCGTAAAATAGATAACATCGAAATAAAATTATAAATATAAAATAAAAAAGTTTTATATTCGAACTATTTGGTCAAATGGTTTTCAAAATTGTGTGACTTATTTTAAAAACTTGTGAAATTCACAAAGAATAATTAATTTACCAAAAATCTTTTACCGATATCCTCCTATAAACATATGTCCGGACTTTCTTTATTTCTCAGATACGGCGCGGCGCGTCAATAAAAAATAGTCGGTATTGTTTAAATATCTTAAAAACCCTTTAACCAATTTAGATAAAATTTCGTACAGTTATTTAATGTTACAAGGTTATTTGTCCAGTGGCGTCTCAGTGGGTACCACAGCCAATATTATTAAAAATAAGTACGCCATTGACTTCTAGGACGTTTTTATGGTTTGTTCCGATTAAGCAATTAAAAATGCAACTTTTAAGCTTTTTGTATTTTCTTTAAATCAAGAAAAAAAGCCACTTTAACTCATTCTAAAAGTTCTCATAGACAACATGATATAAAAAACAAAAATTAAAAATAAAACCCTGTTTGCCTTAAAATATATGAGCAGTGTATTGGTCAAAATTATTTACTTCTTAATATTAAATTTTAATTTTTATTGTTTATGGATATTTTTGGAACTACTATAAGTGGCTTTTTAAAAACGAAGATAGTTAGATGGGCAGGAAATTCAGAAAACTAGAACGTTTCATTTTTAATTGCTTATATATATATATATATATATATATATATATATATGTATATATATATATATATATATATATATAAATAATCACGTATTTTCAGAATTTTGCTTTTTTAAAAAGATAATAACTTATATTTAAACATATTTTTTATTATAATATCTAAAAATAATAAAAATATATGTATTGTTTATTTAAAAAGTTATTTTACAAAATTCTTTAATATAGAGGCTTATCCAACAACTACTTGTGGTTAGTAAATTTAGAGTGGAAAAATTAAATTTGGCAAACCGCATTTTAGCGCTTTTACTGTAATGTATTGATGACAACAGCTCAAACGTAAACAAACCTGGTCCATATGTCGTTGGTATCAACAATACGCGAAAACCGCAACTCTATCTTTAAAAATAACTAAGATATCCTGCAATTTCAACGAAATCCGGACACCCTGTACACAAAATTGTAGCGTTGTATCCCAAACGTTATTTAAAATGGCCGAATTTCTCTTTGACACACAGTGGCGTATAGGTCAGCAGAGGCCCTGGGGCAAAAAAGTAACGTAGGGCCTCAAAAAATTGTAAATGTCAAGGAGCAACCAAAAAAAATATAAAAAGAAAAGAAAAGAACAAAAGTCCTCATCTCATAAAAACAAGTTTATTTAAACACTTTTATCACAAATTATCAGAATACCCAGATGAGAAACTAAGCGTATTCGTTGAAATCTCTCACCACTATCGTCCCTCCCACTGCGTGGTGGATATACACCCCACGATTTAGTACGTGACCTCATGCTCATCTAGGTGTGAGTTAGTCCCATACTTTTGTTGGTATAGAACGTGAGGATAAGTTAGTTAATTGTGTTTAGTTGTTTGTGAACTATTATGTTTTTATTATTAAAGTGTTAGTATAGTGTCTTGTTAAATTTCTATTATTTTAAGACTATTTAACATAAATACAAAGCTTTTACAAATTACTTAGATATGTTACTAAAGTTATTGATATTAATCAGTATGTGCCTAAACAGAGGAAAATATTTTTTTATTTATAGCCGCACTGCCATTTAAAAGGCTATATTTCAAATTTAAAAAATGAGGTGTTTTTCAGTATTTAAAAAATTACATACTTCCAAATAAAAAAAAACAAATCAAGTAGGTTTGGGTATTACTAAGGCAATATCTCCATTGCTTTAAAAGATTGCGTCGAGGTTTCTTTAGAAACTTGTGTTACTCAGCTTTCAATTATTCTGTTTCAATCCCCAGTTACATAAAACTTTTTAATCTCAATTAAGCTAAAAAACGACAAACCATTACATAATTAATTTAATAAGCAGTTTTTAGGCAAGGTTTTATTTAAATGGCGTTTTGTTAAACATTCTAAACCCCCATTAGTTTAATTGTTTTTAAAAATGTTTTGTGCAACCAGGTATAGACATTTTATTACAGGTTGATCCAAACGTGACAACTACTAACAATATTTTTATCGTTCAAAAAATGGGTAAAATTTTTAGTTTGTAAATTCCCAATTAGTGTATTATTCTTTTGTTCTGTTTTCCGCACATAAAAAAGCTGCATAATTAGTTACTATAAAAGTCTATCTCTCCTCAGCGCCTTGGTGCGGTTTAATCTTTACAAATTTAAAATATTACGATCCATACATTGGTGCAAATGTTCCATTTATTCTTTCTCAAGGTCATAGAAACAAGTAAGCGTAATTTGCCGCACTTTCGCATCTGTATATTCTGATAATTTGTGCTTTCATATACTGAGCACCCCAAAATATTTTGTATTTTGAGTGGAAAAAAAAGACCTTTATTCTTCACCGCATTTGTTTTTCAGTATTTTAGTACTCCAGGGGCCCTCTTAAGCTTGGGGGCCCCGGGGCACTGCCCCGCCTTGCCCCATAGTAACTACGCAACTGTTGACACAATATTTCAAAACATTTTAAAGTATAGAAGGAACAGTTTAAAAATGTAAATTTGGTAAGAAAAAAAAATCACAAAAAGTTTAAAGCAAATAAATCGGCATGCTTGTCTTCGCGGCCGCCTTTGCTATATTTCTTTTATGATATGCCGGTTGATGCAGCTGATCATCGCACTATGGGATAGAAATTAATTTTTGCTCAAAATTCTGAAACCCACCAATCTAACTTAAAATGAGGTGCTTTTAACTGGAAAAATATTATAAATTATTACAAATGTTTTTGGAAACCTAAAACTTATTATGTTATTATAAATTTACACCCCCCTTAACATTATTATTTTTATTGTACAAAAAAACTAAAATGTCAGATTGTTTGGTTAATTCGGTAGTATTCTAATCAGTAATCCGATGATTATTATCTCATATGATATACAGGGTACGACAATAGGTATGATTTTTTTAAATTGAATACCCTGAATATTATATCACCACCAAAATCTTTTAAAATGCTTTAAAAAATACTAAATTTGATGTGTCTTTCCTAATTAGTTTCGGAAATATGACCATCCAAATCTGAAAAATTATTTTAAATTATTCTTAGAAGCGTAATAGAGATACATCTTCTAAACTATTTTTTAACGTATAAAATAAATAAAAAAAAACTGTTTTGTTGGGTAGATTCTGTAGAATCCATATCTTTCATCAGAATGCTTTTATCTTTTAGGATATACAGTGTAGGACAAAACATATTAAATTTTAAAATGGAAAACCTTGTAAATTATAAAAAATCTTGTATCTGTCCTTACACTCAGAAGTAGCAAAAAGTGGGAAGGCAATTGTAAGTACAAAAACTGAAAAAGAAAAAGGTAAAAAAATCTTTGACAAAAGTAGCGAGACTTCACGAGACTGCATCGGAAACACAACAATAGCTCTTATTATTTAAACTCTATTATTATTTTTAGTAAACAAGGCTAATAATAAACTAAGTAGATTAAATTTGTATATATATGTTTACTTAAAATACATTTTCAAGTTTCTTATTACCCCAATAGAAGTCGTCATATCCTTTCATAATTTTGCGTACATGTAGTTTGGAGTATCTACTTTGAAATACACAGCATGAGCCATTAAAATTTCAAAGTTGCTTTTTGGCCAAAATAATGGATTTCTATCCCATAGTGTATGGGCGCGTCGCTGTAAAGGATAGCGGCGCCTTTGTATAAAAATAGTCCGGTTGCAGGCGGCCTTTTTATGTTTTTTTATTATTTTCAAAGGGTACCAAATTTGCGCTTTTAAAATGTTCTTACTAAAGGTTGGTGCCAAAATTAAAAAAAAAAAACGAATCGAAACACAAACTAGGCTAAAAGCCGTATCGAAAATAAGAAAATACATGTGAAGCGAAAGAAATAAATAGGAATTAGCATATTTTAAAATGTGGGTCACGGGTAAAGAGGGTTAAGAGCAATAATAGCGGGATTGACAGCGGATTCGGTGCTAAAATTTAAATTCGAAAGCGAGTTTGTGGGGTTGGGAGTGACCCTTTAGTAAAATATTACTACCTAGTGAACCATTTAAGTGATCTATCGTCAATTTAGTCATTTCTAAATTTAATTCTGTTTTTAACTTTCTGATTTCCGATTATATATTTTTGGAGCCCTGTTCCTCAATAAAAATTTCAAGCTCGTTAATCTCTAATCTGACATGTCTATTAACAGTTTTAACCTATTTTTTTCACGCTACGTAAGTCTGACTCTTTTATTTATTGTAATTATTTATAACATGGGAGAATAGATATATCCATATTTAATTCATTCTGAAAGCGATTCCGCCAAGTACACAAAAAATGATAAAGTAAACAAACCTTTTCGAATGCACATAGCCTTGGACAGAGCCTGATAACATATTTTTAGATAAATAAAAAAAATACATTGCTAAAACACGTATCACCTACTTAAAAAAACATTATCTTATTTCGCCTCTGTCCTACTATAAAACCAGTGACACGGGGCGTGGTACTAGAAACTCGTCGGGTTAAATATTTTGTGCTGCAATAAATCATTGTTCACAAAAGGGTTTCTTTACCAGAGACAAGAATGAGACGAGCAACTAAATGTAAATAAATTATCCGAGAGAGAGATAGCTGCTGGGCCTTCCTTGTCTGTCTTCAAGGAAGGTAAACGCAGGTGGTGCGTGAGTCGACTTTATCGTTTGCCCGCCAAATTCAAATTATATAGCTGTGCTATTTCTGCCCTTAATGTTAGGCACATGTTTTTGTATTTGATATGTTTAATACTCTGAGAGTTATGATTTGTTTAACAAATTCGTTGACACCCGGTATATGTCAATTTCTCGTTTATAAAGACATTTTTTACTAAATTCATTTAGTTATGCATGAACAGATTTGTTTTCCCTGAGTCTTATTTTATTTTTTATGGAAACGTGCTCTTGAATAAGAATATTTTCTCTAAAACTTCTTTAAAGTATCAACGCCTGAGTGGATTGACCTGGTCATCGTAAAAGGAATATTGAATTTGTCTGCAACGAAAAAACATCATCAATGTAAAATCTTGCAGTTTTACTTTTTTTTTATTTATGCAGACTTGAAAGATTTCGTTAAATTAAGGTAATTTCGAGTCTCTTTATTTAATGAAAAAGTACAGTTATATTGTTCCAAAA
>JACEGR010005328.1:0-74513 GCA_014170235.1 Listronotus bonariensis
ACTAGTATAACAAAATACAATAGAAACATATTTATTTCACACCTGCCGTGTACAAAAGGCGAGGTTCAGTTCGACAGATAGCAGTATCTGACTGTTTAACTAACCCGAACAGAAAAAAACTTAACTGAATAAATTAAATTAAAAAACAAAATAAAAAGAAAGAAGAAAAAATCAAAAATTTTAAAAATACATTTAAAACCTAAAAAAATACAAAACAATAAAGAAAATCTACTAAAATATTTTCCCTTTTTTACGTTTATGGTACTGTCAACATGATTTGCAATACCTTTAAATTATGGGTACATGCACTTATAAGGCCGGTGTTATTAATTCCCGAGCTTAATAAGGTAACTTCAATAATTCTCTATTTATTATTATTTTGAGACACAGGCAGAGCAGATGAAGGTAACGGCAATCACTTGTAGTAAGTTAACCAGATTCAACGAAACCATTGCCTTTTCTTTCAAACTTGCGTATCCCAATCCTACAAAAAAAACTGCAATTTAGTTTGTATAAATATACTTTATTTTATCAAAGACACTCTATAAAAGAACCACTTCAAAATGGAAATGCTTTTTACTTCGTTTCTCTATATTATCTAGCTAGATTTAAATTTTTGTGTTTGAATACCTTGCCAACTTTAGAGAGAGTCGTCGCGGCTTAATCGTGTTTCCAGTGGAAAAGTTTGCAGGAGCCTGCCTTCTCTATTTGCTTCATAGCGCCTTTAAGGGCTCGACGATTTCCTTTTTGCTATACATTCTTTTTATAAAAATGCAGGTCTTCGTTGAGGCAGTCTCTCCGTGGAATAGAAATAAAAAGATTTTTTGCTACTTTTTTATTATATTTTTTTCTTATAAACTTGTTTAATTTGGACATGTGCTTAGCCTGTATAATTGTAGTGGTAAACAGAGATTCATAAGCAAAGAAACTGTGCAAAGATCAGCCCTTTTTTAATATAACTCAGTCCTTTTTGCCCATCATAGTCACGAAATTTAAAAGTTTTTATGAAAATTGATTTATTATACTTACAAAAAGTTTTTCAGAAGTAGTATAAAAAATAAATAGCAAGTCACCTAAAAGGCCATCAAACTTGGTAGGTATATCTATTTCTTAAAATTTTGTTATTTTGAGCGATTTCTATATTTTTTTACTAATGGTAGGGAAGCCCAAGAGGGGATTCTGGGATTTACTACAGCGCGGAAGATTAATATACCGGAGGATACCTTGTACCTGGTTAATTACCTTCACCAAATATGAGCCCCGTATACAGGGCCGATCATAAAAACAAAAATATATCCATCCATAAGAAGTTGTCGAGCGCGTCAGATTAAGATATGTGAGTTAATTACATGCTAAACCGTGTATATTCCACTAAACTAAGGACCAATAAAATGCATAATTTGAAACAACATGACACACATTTTTTTATTTTAAAAATAATTTGAATTGTTTTTAAAGTAAAAACCAGTCTAAATAAACTGTATTTTTATACACTTAGTATGTCCACGGGTGTACTTTATAGTAGCACTTATGGACAAAGAATTTTAGTTTGTAAGAGAGTCGTGTATGGCAAATGGTTTTCCCACTAAGGTAACGGAATTTACGATGAGAAATATGTTTTGTTTGGACAGAGAAATCCTACCAAAATGTAAAATTAGACCAAAAGAAAACTGCCTTTACTTTAAATAATTTAGCCAAATGTCAAAAAAGGTTTGTAAAATTAAATGAGCATATACTCCAATTTAGGAGTGACGTAAAGGAAACAGAGGGCTACAAAAAACAAGTAATTTTTACAGTTCATGCAAGCCGATTTTTTTTTATTTTGAACAAAATAATTTAGGGATAAAGAAAAATATATATTCCGAAACAATCCGAACGATTTCCATAAGCCGAAATATTAACAATATTTTTTTGACAATTTAAAAATATATAGCCGCCTCCCTGCCGATGAAAATGTATACGTTATATTTTTTTCCTTCTTATCATCTAAGCTTTGCAACCCAATGGCTCTCTTTGGCGCTCGAGTAACTTCCCATTTAATTGGGGCGCCAAAAATCTCGTCCATTTTAATGCATCCAAAACACAATCATGTTACTTGTCGCAAAAAGAGTCATCAAATACTCATCCTCTACTTATGAGCGGCCAAGTTTTACAGAGCAAAGACACCTTTAATCTTGTAGGCGTCACGTCTGAAAGTAACCCTAACTGACATAAACACATTATTTATATAGCCACGGCAGCTTCAAAAAGCTTGGATTTCTCTTTCGAGCCAAAAAGTATTTTTCCGCTTCTAATTTATACACTTTATATGTATCCCAAATCCGACCTTCCTTGGAATATTGTTCCCATATCTGGGGCATGGCGTCCCCCACAACCCTAAGCATTCTTGATTCTATTCAATGAAGAGCTATTCGTCTCATTAATGATCCTTCACTTACAGAAAGGCTTCTCTCTCTTGCCCATCGTCGGGCTGTGGGGGATTTATCGCTTTTTATAGGTACTTCTATGGCTTCTGCTCTGAAGAATTGTCCAGTATAGTTCCTCCACTCACGGTTCCCAACAGAGAAACTCGTGGTTCCGTGCGTATGCATCCCTATACGGTCCAACTGGATAGGCCCCGAACTTTTCACTTTGTTCGTTCTTATATCCCTAGAGTTTTAAGATTGTGGAACCTGCTGCCCACGGAGGTATTTCCTTCCCCCAAATCTTCAATTATTTAAGTCCCGTGTCAACAAACTCCCTGTTACCTCGCTTAAGACACCCATGGTATGTTAGTATTTAGACTTTTAGCGTTCGTGGTTTGTTCAAAGATAAAAAAATACCATCGTGGGCTACTCTACTATAAGAAAAGAAGTGCATTAAAATTATTTGTTTATTTATTTAAAATATATTTCCTAAATGTTTAAAATAATTTTGTGACTCGTTTGTTTGTTATGTAAATTACTTTTTTAAAATTTGGCTAATTTATGCACAGATATGACTCCTGCTTGTTGACAAGTAGCACTGATGATAGTTTGTACCGACAGCGCTCTGGGAACTTTTTAGCAATTTATTAAATTTTGCACGAAATACAACACTTTTATTTCTTCTTATTAAAATTTCACGCGCACACAGCCACACTTTTTCCTTTTAAAAATATTAAATGGTTCTATAGATTCCGAAGAAGTTGTTGTCCATATGGTACTAGTCTTAATTATATTATGTGCCCTATAAAATAATGGTACCGTCGGAGTACATACAGTGACAGAATACAGAAAACGAGGAAAAGAACACTATGTATTCACATTAGGTCACACTATAAAAGACGCATTTTTAATCTTACTACCTTTCCTTCATAATTCATTAGCTTTGTTCGAAGTTGTGCAATATTATTTATCTTACAATCAAGTTAGGGCGTCTAGAGAAAATTTGGTTAACCCCGAGATTAGAGGAAACTTTGCGTTTGCATGTTGCTTGGCTAATTCAGGATAAAGCGTCATGTAAATTATTAGCTTCCTTCCTAAACCATATAAACCCAGTATGTAAGTCACAAATACGCTGAATTACTAAAAATATAAAAACATTATTAAACAGCATAAGTACGTGTACATGTTTATGCTGAATCCGACGACTAATGGGATAAATCTTAATTCGACAAAAATTGCGATATACACGTTTTCGACTAAGTGAAAAATTGGATTAAACGTCTAAGTCAAACCAGTCAGTTATTGGCCATTCTTTAAGCTTTCACCAAGTAAATGCTGGAGTGCCTAAAGGCTCAGTTCTGGCACCAACATTGTTTCTTCTTCACATCAACGACCTTCTCTCGTTCACAACTAATTCCATTCATAGTTACGCCGACGATGGTACTCTTCACTCCAGTTTTCAGGTTCCTAAATCCACCTCTTAACCTGATTTGAAAAACAAACGCAGCACAGGCAAAATTGCCGAAAAATGGTGTAAGTGGCAGATTTTAAAAAATTGTGTTTTGTATACTATAAACACCAAGGAAAAGATGTAGGTTTTTCTTTTCTATAAATCAGTGCCTATACCTAAACCCCATGGAAAAAAGTTATAGCGTAAAATAAAAAAAAATTAAATACGCTTTTTTCGTGTTATGCTTTGTTTATTAGCATATTTTTGTCAAAAATACATTTTTTTAATTTAAAAGCGGTATTTGATAAAAACATTAATTTCCTTCAACTTTTCTGTTGACCAGTATCCGGAAAGGGTGCGTAATTTTCGATCTAACCTCAAAACACTGAAAAGGGGCTGTTTTCACCCCTTCAAATGGCAGCACTCCGCGGATTTTTAGAAGTCGGCGGACCATTGACCATATGAAATAATGAACCCCCTTTAACGTTGTAGTTTCTTTTTAAAGTACATAATCAAGAGAATATTAAGGAAATCGTATCACTCAAGTGGAATTGAAAATAAGAGACAAATATTCTGGTTAAAGCACAAAAAAGACTTGCTTAAGAATTTGCAAGATACCCAAATAGGAAAAATTTAATTTCGGTTAGATGCTGTAAAGAGCTGAATTTGAATGTCGTTTCAATTTCGTTTCAATTCTTTTTAAAAGAATATTGGATTAGGTAACAGGTTTACAGATGGAACTGTTAAAAAATTTATTAGTCTGTTTTCTCGCAGTGTATTTCAAAGTAGATTTGAAGCAGGTTATTTCTTTTTCAGTGCCACTTCACTTAAATGGTTTGAGCCTTTTAGGTTTTTAACTGGATTAAAGGAAGCGTTAAACCTAACCCCGCAAAACGTGACATACAGGGTGTTTTATATAGGGACATATTTTACAAGGAACAAAAATATAGAATAGTTCAATACATATCGCAAAGTGCTTAACTCTATGCAGTGCAAAATTTACTGGTTTAGGGTTAACCCCGCCCCTCACCAACACAAACGTGTCAAAAAGTTCAAATGGTAAGGGGGTTTACCTTATCCTAAAGAATTTTAAATTTTTCTATTAATGATCTTAGGTTTTTAAAATAGGTTCAGTAGTTTTTAAAAAAATTTACTTTAAATACCAAGGTATCAAGCAGGCGGCTTACCCCTATAACTGTTTTATTGTCTAAAATATGAAAATAAAATTTGGTACGTAGGTATATCACATAAATGTGCATTGGCAAATTAATTAGAGGTATTTTATTCTTAAAAGTGCAATTAATGATCTTTTAAAACGATGTATTACCATAGAGTAAGGAAATTATAAGAATTATCATGGAATAGCCGATTTAAGGACAGGTCATGCGAAAACTCCCAATATAATTTTATTCGTTTCTCGTTGAAATACCGCCAGTTAGTCATTTCAGTAAGCTTACGTGTCTCCCCACCGCTGATGTTACACGAGGCGAGGCTTCGACCGACGCATTTAAAATGTAAACTGGAAAAATGACAAGCCTGCCACAAAAGCGGTACGAAAATTTTAGCATGCCATGGTTTCTCTTATCCGTAGGTATGTTACTTTATGGTATTACTCAACCTCTGTTTTTATTGGGTGATACCTTTTTAAATTACCATGCTGTATAAGAATATACAATGTGTCTCAGGTAAGGTGTTAGAAGAGGACAAATGGACTAAGAGTTTTTTAATTTTAAATCGGCAGCTTGGGAATACTGTTCGCATATCTAAAACTAAGAAATACATAATACCTCTGATTTGGATTATACAGGGTAAGTTATAAATAAAAATATCAAAAATACCAAAGAGTAAAGTACTTTAATTACATATAACAAAATTGTATGTATAAAAGTTTTACAGAATTAGTTATTATGACAAAATTTAAAGGTAAAGTATTAAAGTAAAATATAGGTTTTTGTAATTTTTTTACATAACGCAATAAAAATTGAATACCGGAGAAAGAGAGCAAAATTTGCAGTGTGTCTACGTAAGTTGGCGTCGTATGGGAAATTTTTATTTTTATTTGCATGGTCCAAAACCCAAAATGCAATTATCAAATATCAAATTGTGTTTTTCATCTACGAGGTGTGGCAAATTTTAGCTTAAGAGTGAAGTACCTGTATTTTTGTTTATATAAAAAATTATACTAGAAAAATATTTTAAGAATAAAAATTAGTTTTAAATATGCATTTTGCTTATTTACAAAAAAATATTTAAGAAAATTTAAGTTTTATGCATAAAGCATTATACAGGGTTTTTATTTATATTTTGCCGCCCACTTTTAACCATATTAAAGAAGAATAGAAAAAAACACCCTGTTTAAAAGTTACGTACTTTTTCATCTATTATCTTTTAAGCATGAAAAAAACGAATGTACATCAAAAACTTAGGAAAAATAAAGCGGTAAACTTTTTTAAATGAAATACGCTGTATATTATGTCACTATTAAAAACAGATTTAAAAAAGCTTGAAAAGAATACCATATATAATATATTAATCTTTAATAGTTTTTGAAATATGAACACATAAATCTAAAAAATAGTAGATACTATTTCCATTATACTTACCTACGGCACTTAGCTGAGACTGTAGTTGTAATGGAAATAACATCCAAATTTAAAAGACCATATTTTTGATTCTATTAAAGGTGGATATATCAAATGTATTATTTTTGTGACGCTTTTTAAAAGATCTTTTTAATAGTTACGTAATATATAGGGTGTCCTATTTAAAAAAGTTTACTTTTTCATTTTTCTGTTTTTGTTGTCCAATTGTTTCTTTATTGTGCTCAAAAGATATTAAATAAAAAAGTATGAAATTTTTATACAGGACGTATTTTTCTATCCTTCTTGGTTATAGGTTAAAGTAGATGGCAAAATATAAATGAAAACCCTGTACTTTTTTGTTTGTTTTGATAACAGTAAATTTTAAAAATTAATTTTAAATTGTCCTATTAAATTTAAAATGGTAAAATTTATTTTATATTATTAAAAACCTTAATTTTAAACACTGATATTAGCAACACACAGGTACTATACTTTTATTACATTTTTGGCCAAAACTCGTAGATGACTGACACAATTTGATATCTGATAACTCTATTTTAGTTCTTGGACTATGCTGACTTTTTATAAAAAAAAATTTTCCTACAATTAATAATAAAAGTTTCTCATATGACTCAACTTATGTAGACATACTGTATTTTATTTTATTTTTTTAATTAACTTTGTCGTGTCGAGTGTTATTACAAAATTTGTTAAAAAAATTGTAAAATAATTTTTATTCTTTAATGCTTTAACTTTAAGTTTTGACAAAAATTTAATTTCCTACAACATTTAGGTACTCATGAAATTTTCTTTTATTTTTAAAAATAAAAGTACTTTATTCTTGGGCATTTTTATATTTTAACTTACAACTTGCCCTGTATTATACCAATAAAAGTTAAATTTTGTATTTCCTAGTTTTAGAAAGAAACCAGTTTTTCCGTTTGCCGATTTAAAATTTATAAATGTTTGATAAATTTCTCTTGCAACACCTAAACTGGGACACACTGTATAAAAATAAAGAAAAGCATTTTTATGTAAATAAAATATTTTAACAAAATACAAACGGACTTTTTTTAATACACACATTTTATGATAACACCATAAATAATTTTATATCCAGTAATTTTAATTATAAACAAACAACAAATAGTCTTTTTTAGGAGCTTAACAAAACAAGTTCATAAAAGCTGACTTTGTTTTAGGAATAGATATACTATTTAAACAGGGACTTTTCTTTTTATTGAGTTTTCTTTATTGTAAGGATTTAAAATCTAGATTTACATTTACCATACAAATTGGTTTATTTGTATCTGAGAATTAGTTTATATATTTTTACTTACTGTGATTTTTAGTCATTTTGTTTATAATATTTAATTTTTAATTTAATTTAAATAAATTAAATTTTTTAAAATTATTTTAAATACCATTTTAAAAAATATGGTTGGGTCATTATATCTTGATTAGTTGTAATTAATTTGTTTATTTCTTTAAAACAAAGGCATATAATTTTAGAAATTTCTTTTTAAACTTTAGAAAATTAAAACAAAATGTTTATTGTTTAACACACGATTTTCAAAAACTTTATTGTTCTTTAGTTACAAGCTACCTGTATTTTTATTCTCGGTAAAAATATGATATAAAAATTTATTTAAAATAAATTGAGCTTTAGAATTTGGCTAAAATATCTTACCTTAAAATATACAAAAGTTTACAATCACATTCTTTAAAAAATATGTTGAGAAAAAAATGTTTTAAATAATTGTTTCGTCCTCACTTGCTGTAAATATTGATTAAATTAATTATTTTATTTACGATTAAATTTTACTTATGTACTTTCAAAATTATTCTTATAAATTTTAATTTTAGTTGATATATGCATTCAGAATACGTGGTTTTATAAATTTTTTCTTTTTTTTAATACTTAATACAAATACAAATTTTCTCGACCCACCTTTCCCATTCCATAATTCTCTTACTTTCTTACCAACCCTCCTACCAACACTTTCCGGCCGTAGGCGAAGTACCATATACGTCACAGTACGACGGCGCTTTGAAGAAATTTATAAGGGAAAGGAGACAAGAGACGAAATTCAACTGTGTACCGAATCGCACGCGCCCGCCATCCGGGTTTCCTATTTTCCACTTTCCAAACCAAAGTGAGACAAACCATTTTGATTTTCCTACATTTTATATTTTTACTTAATTTACGATAGCTACAAAGCTGCTAGGCCGTGATTGTGATGTATATAATAATATGGTGAAGAGGTTTCAAGCGATAAACTTGTAGCCAGTGCAACCCTATTAAAATACAGTCCACTAAAAAGGAGGCTAACATCGCCCCCAAACAATAATTATAAAGTTAATAAACACATACACAAAACTGTAAATAGTAATTTATGTAACAAGTACATAAAATGATACTTTGTTTTTCGAATGGGAAGTTTCAGCAATCCTATGAGTAAAAAAGACACTTTATGCATCTGTTACATACATTATTTTTTCCACGACCGTATAAAAATTTTCAAAAATACCATTTTATACATGTTTTATTTATCTTAGCTTATAAATTTAATTTTTGCAGCACAGCTATTGTCTTGCAAATAAAAATCTTTCTACTTTTAAAAAGACAATTCTCCTCTTCATAACTATGCATTTATTATTTAATTTTAGAAAATTGTATGTACTTAGTCATCCATATTTATTATTACTGTTAATTTAAAATAATTTCTAATAAATTTATTTGCAAACTATTTAATTTTAAAACTAGTGACACATGAACTAAAAGAAATAATGACAAAATCAAAGGTAACTTGACCATTTGGTTGAGTTGATGTCGCGTATACTGTTACGTTGCATAAATTGATATTTAAGTTTATTGTAGTAGGCATTAAAAGAAAACACTAATTTAAAAGTATGAAAAAAACTTAGAAGTGTTAAAAAAAGTTACTTTTTTAACACTTTATGTAGTTTACTAGAATGAAGTACTCTAACTTCATTCTTAACAATTAAAAACAGCATTTTTTTTACGGTCGTGAATAAAGACATTTTTTGGCATACAAGAAAAAAAAGTATACTAGTGTCGTCCATAAAGAGTTTAAGGTATATACTTTTAGGCAAAAAATTTAACGGTAATTTACATTTTCCCAAAATACAAATATATCTTTTAAATTCTGGTTAGTAGTTTAGAAAAAATTTGATACATTAAGTTTTTTTCGGGTATTAATCGGCTTGGTCATTTTGTATCAGTAATATCTATTTGTACAGTTTACGAGTATCAGAATAATATGCTTTTTATTTACGGAGGAGCTTATTGCAATAATTATTAAGAAGCTACACGAATTTATAAAACATATATTTTTGATCGAAGGCTACTAGCTAGAATATATTATATGTAGAAGACTTCCTAAGACCTCTGAACACAGGCAGCCTAGTACCTTTAACAATCGCGGAAGACATCGTAGACATTAATTTTTTTTGTCACGTGGCCTACTGTCAAGGGGCACTAGCAACTTTTTGCAAATTAAAAGGGGAATCATGTAGCACCTGTTTTAAAGGCCCTTAAATTCTCCATTTACCGCCACTTTGTTTTTCTTTAAATCGGGCCAGCCGGTCCAGACTTACAAGTTAATTTCTTTTAAACTCTATTGTTTTTAAACTATTTAAGTCAAATTTAAAAAGGTTCTAATTTTGGAACGGCTAGACTAATTTTAAAAAAACAAAGTAGCGTTGAGTAAAGAATCAAAGGGCTTTTAAAACGATGTTTCACTTGACCCTCTTTCAATTTGAAAGAAAATGTTGCTTGTGCCCCTCTTTGTACTAGGTCTCGTTACAGAAATTATTTTTATGCCAAAAAGTACTTTAGGTGGCACCCTTTTACTCAAAATTTACCCGACCTCAATATATTGACCCGTTCAAAAGATATATCCTCACTGAATATAAAAAATATTTTGACTTGGTTCTTTGACACAAAATTTCCAGATATGATAATGCATTTACGGAAAATTATTATTATAGAAAAAAAGTACAAAATCCTAATTGTCAAAAGTGTTATACATTATTATGATTAAATTAACGACACCCAATTCACAAAAGTTTTACAGTTGCAGTAATAAGGAAGCACTAAAAGACTCGTATTTAATCGCATAATAGTCAGAAATGGGGTTTAAGCTTTTATGCGTTTTGTTTGTTCTGTGCTTCAGGGAGAGTAGATTATAGAATAATTAAAGCCAGCAAGTGTAAAATAAATTTTACATCTCACTTATAATCGTAAGACTGCTTACTTGGCATCATTTAATGACGTCGTAAAATCGTGTTAAACCATTGTATTTAATTTGAAGTGTAATCACAAAAGAATATCACAAGGGATGCACATTTCGTGTTTTCTTACGTTTATACAGGTTTTTTGTAAAAATACTTTACTATAATATACGGAGCAAAAAAATTACGACACTTTGAACCTAAGCACTGGACTATTCTTCTCAAGGAGAGCTCCATCTACATTTTACAACAAAAATATTAGCATATTTTGATTCCCCACCATAGAAAAAAACTTTTAATACTAAATATGTAAAAAAATGTTGTATAATAAGTAATATATTTAAAAATAACTAAAATAAAGTAAAAATTTGACACCCTCTATCTTTAAAAGGATCAACTTTTTAACTAAGGTACATTAGGTTAGATCGTCGTATTTTGGTCCAAGAAATTTGAAGTAGCATTTTGTACAGACCTCAAAGAGACACCCTGTATTTTATATAAAAACTAAAATAATAAAATATAAGTAATTTATTACAGAAAGTTGAATATGGCAGCTGTAAATATAGCTAATACGTTGTAAGTAAAGGTATTTGTAGATAGCACTAAACAACGTAAACGCAAAAATGTTTTAAAAACCAATTGCTTAATGCGATTTTTACAAAGTAAACATTTTTTTTATGTAGAAAGCATAGAAGTGGTTACTAGTTAATTTAGTAGTACGAGAATTAGTTCCATTCTAGAAAAACTTGTACAGCGAAGACAACGCCCTTTGTTTAACATAGGCGATAAATGTATGGATTCCCTTTCACCAATTTGCTATGTAGGCCCCTACAATTCAACTGTGCAACAAGCGCACGGACTAGAACAGAACAGATCAGGGGCTGCAGCAGGCTCACCGCTTCCACCTTTCGTCGGACGGTGACACCAACAAAGCGCATCCCACCTCGAATATTTCCTATGCTTTTAATTTCCTATGGTCGGCGAGTTCGTTTCCACACCTGTATACCCAGCCCCATCTCCCATACTCGGTGTCACTACTTGTCTAACAAAACTTATTTTAATGACTGTTGGTAATTGCGGACAAAGTTAGTTATTCTTTTATTATCTACATATATGTCTCCCACGTAAAATCGTAATTTAAGTAATTTTTATATGATTTAAAATTTAGCTAATCTGTTTGTTAAAGATTGCATTATTAGAAGGTTAAATGTGACAAGCCTTCAAGAGATCTAACAAAAATTATCCATCGTATTCGCGAGATTCCCAAAAGCGATATTCTAGAAAAAAAAACTAAATAAATTATGTATTTTTATTGTTAAACGGTTTTATTGTACTAACAGCATAAAAGATAATTGGTAAGTTCTAGGTACCAATATTCTTATCAATATAGGTTATTGATCAGACAAATAATAAAACTGTTGGGCGTAGCGTATCCGGAGTAAATATTATGATAGAAATTTTAAGTGCCCAGCGATTTTATTAAGGGGATTGGTGCGATCTGGTAGCTAGAACTTATTGAATTATTTTTCGTTTTTACTACAATAAAACCGTTTAACCTATTTTATGTTACATAATTCATTTTTTAAGTTTTTAGTTAAATTATTTATTCTTGAGTTTATTTATTGCCTCACTATAACTTATCAGAACTAACCAACGATTTAATATTGAGATGTGAAAAGTATGTAATTTGCCATTTTCTGGGAGCAACCATCTTTAATTTGATACCCTTTTTTTAGGTAATTGTAAAAATAATTGTAATGAGTTATTTTGTGGCGGCGGCCATCCTGGATTTTAAATTTTTTATATTGAGCTCTATTTTACAAATTAAGCCCTGTCATACCCATATTAAGGTGGTGGTGAAAAACATATGTAATCAGCCATTTTGTGACGAAGGTCATCTTGAATTTTAATTTTTTATAGCGTACTCTATTCTAACAATGAAGCCCTTTTATTTGATACTCATATTGAGGTCGTAGTGAAGTAATATGTAATCCGCCATATAGTATTGGCTGTCATCTGGAATTTACAATCATAAAGAATATAATATATTTTATTGTTATCAAGATTAAGAGTGTGTACCATATTCCAAATTGATCGGCCGACAGAAAGGGGATTAAACTCCAATTTCTAAATTAAAATAAATAATAAATAACAAACAAATAAATAAACAGGTCAAAGTAAGTAAAACCGTTTAAAAATTATTTTTGTGCTTTAGCTAAAAAAGCTGATGCTTGCAGTGTTCAAAAAAATGCTAACTTTCTTGTTGCAATAGCGGCACTAAGCTTATGGCGCGTCCAGACTTGCAACAATTCGCCAAACATCCGTCCATACTAACCAACCTGTTTGCGCAATCCTTTGACGCTAAAAAACCAATATGCTCTGGTTAGGATGTCAAAAAAAAAACATCGATATCGATAAATATCGTTTTGACTAATATTGATTATTCGATATATCGAAGAGCAATATATCGATATTTGATTGTAAACTGTACAAATAGATATTACTAATACGAAATGACCAAGCCGATAAATACCCGAAAACCGTAAATCAAAAAAAAACTTAAGGTATCAAATTTGTTTTAAACTAAACCAGAATTTAAAATATATATTTGTATTTTAGGAAAATGCAAATTACCGTTCAATTTTTTGCTTAAAAATTAAATACCTTTAACTCCTTAAGCCGCGTCCACATTAGTAAATAAATGTGTTGTATGTTGAATCTAGAATTCGGCGCAAATATTTGCGGCGCAAATTTCACGTTCTACCCACGTTCAATTTTACGTTGTGTGTCATGCGTTCGTGCTCAAAACGTGTGTGATCGTATGCGTTGCATACTATTTTGTTATTCTGGATTTGTTTATATTTTTTCGCCAAGTATTTTATATTTTATAGAAGATAAATTTAAATAAAGAGGATGTTCTTCTTCTGATACAAGAATATCAAAAACAAAGACTTTTATGGGATCCAAGCGATAAGTGGCATTTTCATAGAAACAAAAAGAATAATGCTTGGGAAGAAATCGCAAAATGTGTTATACGTATTATTTCGAATGAAAATTCAGTTTTTATTAAAGTTTTCGCCTTACAGATGTTGTTTTTGAAAGATAATAAATTTTAAAAAATAAAAATTCAGTTTTACTACCACATTACCTTTACATAATCTTTTAGAACGTCAATTAAAGCACTGCATACTTCTGGAACTATCAATGATATGCTTTGTTTGTATATTTTAAAAAGATATTGAAGGCTTGTATATGAATCTCCAGTAGCCATAAAACGTAATGTGACAGCTAACCTTTCCTTCACGGATATGGCTTCTCTAAGCTTGGTGTCCTTTTTGATCATTTTTGGTCCAATCTTATTTATTAAAATCTCAAAGTCATTTGTAGACATACGCAAAAAAATTTGAAATGCCCAGTACTTTCATCCAAGGATAGTTGATATAATAACTTTACGCCATCAAATTGTTTTTTATTTTGATACAAATGTTTAATCCAATATCGTCTTTTTTCTATTTTTCTCTTCCATTTTTTTTTTTTTGATAAGATTTTGCACGACGATAAAAGTAGCGCATTTTCTTTTATCATTAACATTGCATCAGACATAGTCACAGAATGGTGGGTTTAGAACAAATTAGAAAGATGGATATCAGTTAACTTCTATAATTTCTAAACAGCAAGCCATAATAACAACATTTGTCAAAATCATTGCGTTAACGTAAATACGTCCACACTAAAACAATATTGCGGCGCAAATCTCTTTGATGTTGAAAAAAACCGACAACCGACGGATCGCGTGCGTTGAATGTCGCGAAAATTTTTGCGTGTGTTTCTATGCGGCGAACTCGTCCACACTTGCAAAAATTTTAAACGCACATACAAATTTGTGCCGCATGGCGCACACAACGTAAATTTTTACTGGTGTGGACGCGGCTTTATGGACGACACTTGTATACTTTTTTTTCTTGTATGCCAAAAACGTCTTTGTCCACGACCGTAAAAAAGGCGATTTTTTTAATCGTTAGCGGTCAAAGTACTCCATTCTAGTACACTACATAAAGTGTTTACAAAAGTAACATTTTTTAACACTTTTTTCCACACTTTGTATTAGTGTTTTGTTTTAATGCCTACTTCAATAAACTTAAATATCAATTTATGCAATGTAACAGTAAACGCGACATCAACTGAGCCAAACGGTCAAGTTCCCTTTAATTTCGTCATTATTTATTTTAGTTTATGTGTCACTAGTTTTAAAATCTGATAGTTTGCAAAAATTAAATGGAAATTATTGAAAATTAATAGTTATAATGAATTTAAATGACTAAGAATTTAAAAAGGAAATTATACTGTTTTAGTATTATGTTTACAAAAGTAAGTACATACAATTTTTTAATGTTAAATAATAAATGCATAGTTATAAGGAGGGTCTCTTACAAAATAAGGAGGCTGTGACTTTTTGTTGCAATATAATGACTGTGCTGTAAAAATTAAAATTAATAGGTTTAGATAAAAAAACATGTATAAGATATTATTGAAGTATTTTGGTAATTTATTATAATATAGTATGTAACTTATGCATTAAGTGTGTTTTTTACTCATGGGATTGCTGAACTCGCCTAACGGTTCGTGCTATCAAATCTTCCATTCGTAAAAAAGTATCACTTTATGCACTTGTTACATAAATTTCTATTTTGATTTTACTGTGCAACATTTTTAACAGTTTTAAAAATTAAAGTAAAAAATCGCTCTTTAATTTTGTTTCATTTGCAACAAATATCGAAAATATTCGATATCGATATATCGCGAAATTAAATATCGATGAAGATTATCGATATTTATTTTCCAGTATATTAATGTTTAAAAATCATCGAATTATAGTTGCCATCCCTAAATACGACACCCAATAACTTTAATACAGCCACCATCATTTTTCCAAAAAAATATAAAACCGAAAACGTAGTTTTAATATTCAATGAGCTTCAGCCAACAAGCTGTGATACGAGATGGTTAAGGCGACAGTTTTGAATTTTAACGAAATGTCTCAGCGGTGTATAAAATGGCAACCTTTATTGAAAAGGTCGCGGTTGCTTAGAATTGAAACTCGCGTATCTGATTTAAAAAGGTAATTTAATATTTTAGTTAGGAAGCCAGTCTGATCATCATTCATAACAATAGTTTTTATTATAAACTGCTACCCAAAAGTTAGGGAAGCTTTAAAACTAATTTTAATTGGAATACCTTATATCTTTTTAATTATTGTAGAAATATTACCCCAGTGTATACTTTTTTATCTAACATAAGCAAACAAGATGAAACAAAGAATTACAAAAAAGTGCCGTCATTGAAATTTTTTTCTAACCTAACCAAACAGGATAAAACAAAAATACTAAAAAAATGTGCCGTCCTAAGCTTATAAAGAAATGTTTAACAAAATAAGTACACCCAAAACTAATAGAGATAGACATATTAAATTTGGTATTTTTTAAAGCTTTTTGGACGATCTTTATAATGGGGATATAATATACAGAGTATTGTATTTAAAACTATCATAAGTTTTGTCCTACCCTGTCTATCTTAAAAAATAATAATAAGAAAAAATGATAATTAGTTTAAAAAGTACAGAGTTAACCCAACAAACTAATATTTTTGTTTATTTTTAGGATAAAGAGGAAAATGTTAGGGGGTGTAAATTTATAATTCTACTTCAGGTAGTATTTATACTTACCTACTATACAAGGTGTTCCTCAAATAGGTGCTTGTATTTAAGGCGGTTATCCTTGGACTTATTTAAAAAAAAAAACTCTAAATGGCCTATGGCCTAACCGTTTTAACTTTTAAAATACAGGGTGTTAACATTTTAAAAAAACCAAAAAATTTCGAAAACAGTTATTTTAGTAAAAACGGTTAAACTGGTTATTAATCTTATTTAAATAGGTATTTATCATTTTTGTTACATAAGTGCTAATAAAAAAAAAAACAAAATCCAATTTTTTAAAGAAAAATATCTCGCCTTGCTTCTTTTATGGTCAAAAAATTTGCAATTAAGTTAGTTTTTTTCTCTTGAACTAAACGATACGGAAAAAATAGAAAACATGAAAACTGTATTTTAATTTGCTTAATCTAAAGAAAGCACAAATATTTTACATTCGTTTACACAGTCAGTGGCGTACCGTTTTTTGTTACAAATATATCCTTTAGTTGCCACTGGACTTATTAAATGTAATTGAGTTAGTGATACATTCCCCCTTAATGCAATTAATAGTATTGAGAATAAAAACAAAATTGGTTAAAGAATAGTAGGAATATTAGTCCAAGAATCACCCCCATAAATATCGGCATGTGTTTAAGGAAATACAAAAACTGTAAATAATTTTTATAATAAACAAAATGTACTTATTACTTTTAAATTATCATAATTAATAATGTTGAAAGCATTTATAATTAGATCTATTACAGTATTTTTCTTGCCCTATTGTCGAAATCCAAGTTTAACGTAAAAACGATCTGTTTTTAGAAGTGTTGCAAATAATTGCAATTCCAAGTATGATAGCCTTAATTTACATTCAATTTGCTAAAAATTGCAAGTATACTTTTTATCCTTTTTTTTTGTAGCTTAGTAAATTTGCCAAAACAAAAATAACTGGAAATCTACACCATTTTCTTTTAGTAGGAAAAACAAATTGATGGACATCAAATAATTTGATTTTTAAGATGTAGGATGTAATGATTAATAAATTTACATGCATTAGTCGCCTACATTATATATAACTTATAAAAACTTAGTTTGTTGTTTATATTAAAAGGTTTCTTGCAATTTAGGCAAAATCGTAACTGATATGACTGTCAATATGCTTCATGAAATTTGTCTTTACTTTTTTGCAATACAGTTTTTTATGCTTGGACATACAAATCTATTATTTTGTGATATGAATATTTGGTTATTATAGAATCAGTTTTAGTCCTCAGATTGCTGCACTTTTAAAAAGGTTAAGGTCAAAATAATGTTTGATGTGACAGATTTTTTATCAACATGTTGCAAATTTACAATTTGGCAAAAAAATAGTTTTAAATGTTGTGGAATACTTTTAAAATGATAATTACTGTCATGAAGCAATAAAGGAACATCTGAAACCTAAAAAATTGTGGAAATTTGGTACAATACATAATTTAGGAAGTTTTCCAGAACTTCGAATGCAAATTATTACAATTATATAACTCAGGTACTAGCAGTAGTTAATAATAAAATTAAAACTTATAACTTAGTAATACATTTATATACTTTAGAAAAAAAAGAAACAGTTATTACCCACACAATTTAAGATAGATATAAAAAGGTGAATTTCCCGAATTTTCTTATGGACCAGCAGATCGTATGTTATTAGAAACATTATTTTTCGATTAATTTAACAAAGTAAAGCAGAAACTGTGATAGAAGGGTTTGGAAAAATAGGTTTAAATGGGTGGAGTGCAAGAAGACGGGAAACAGTTCACAATTGGTTATTAATTGTGCGGGAAAAGAAGTTTGTAAAAACGTCACTTTAACTTTCCAGTTTCAGATATTCAAAGAACTAATGTTTTAATAATTTAAAACAATATTTGTTATGTAATATGTACAACGTGTTGTCGTTTCTATTAAATGCATTAAAAAAATGTCATTTAAAGAATCCTTAGGTTAAAAAAATGTTTTTTGAAAATACTTTAGGTTATAAAATGTGAATTTTCCGATTTCTAATACACCTACGTTTCGTAACCAGAAATCCTGCAGGGGGATCACGACACACGATTTGATCATATCGAGCAAGTTAATGCACATCTCCACAAACTCGTCCACAACACTCTATCAAGTTTACCTTCGGCAACAGACAGAAAAACGAAAGTTGAACTCGGCCGAACTTTGTGGCTGAACTCATGGAGATGCACCACATCGACCTTATCGATTCAATCAAATAAAGTGTCGTAATCATCCTGCTGATTTTTATCCGTTTATTTCGTTAGGGTAAAATTTGCTGAATAAAAAAAATCTAGTTTTGTTGGATAAAACAAAACCTAAGCTATCTTTTTACGAGATATAGGGTAAGGTTGCCTAAAATGGTTTACCTTTTAAAAACCTATAATTTAATGAATATCAAAAATCATTTTGCCATTTTCACGTTAATTTAATATACTATAGGATGTTTTAAATTAGAAATCGTTAAAATTAACCAAATAGCCTGCGGTTTAATACTTTATTCTATTAAAAATAAATATCAGAGCATCCTAAATTGGATCCCTTCAAAAATCGTATAAAAACTATAAACGTTATGTTAATTTGGCCCATTTTGACCCCAAATAACTTTGGAACAAATAAGTTTATCAAAATGTGGTTATCTTAGAAAGCCTTTGTTTTTTTATTGCTCTTTTGTTGTAACATTTTGTTAACACAAGGGCAACTTTGTTATTTTAAATTAAATATCATGTTTATTTTTCTTCCATCTTAAAATTCAATTTTTCCTTTAAAAAACTACTAGTTACAGTTAATTCATATTATTAAAAAAAAACATACTACATCTTAATCTTATACCTATATGACTTACAGAAAAATCACAGCATTGGTCACAGACAAACGTCTCTTTTTCTTTGCTCTATTCATGGGCCTACTTTAAACAGCTGCTACATTGGATCTAGCCTTGGTCGCCTGCCAAATAATTATATTTCTCCCTGCAAAATAGACACTTCATACTTTTGTTTTATTCTTCATTAAAAGTAAAAAGCAAAATTTTATTGAACACTTTTTAGCCTGAAATATCTCGTAAAGTGTAATGCTTACCTTATATCAAACACGACAAAACAAATATTTACCTATTGTTTATTTTCTCAGAACTAAACTTACTTCTAGAAAGTTTAAATGTGGTCAGCGTGAGAACGTTACTACATATTAATGTTAAGATAGTGGTACCATAGATAACCTACATTTAGATCCGCAGTGGCAAGAAGCATTTTTGGATTTTTACGACCTCGCGCAGTAAACAAATAGATGGGTGGACAAACATGCGCACTTAAAAGCCGTGGCAAAATACAAACACTGGTAACCCGTAGCCTTCATCCGCGGTCTGACCGTGACGCTCATTAGCTACCGTACTTCGAACAGAAAACCAGAACGCCGTCGAAAAATTCTTTTCGATAATGCGGATAGTCTGTTTAGCGCCAGGTGCGTTTTTCCCTTAACTTGCTTGCGCACAAACCGGCCGTGAAATGTAACGCGCAGGTAATAACATTTACAATCCATCGAGATCAGTGGGCGGTACAGGTATGGCCAAACCTTTAAGGTACGCGCACACACGTCGGCATCGGACGGACGGTACGGAAAGGAAACAAATACTCCCTTTCAATAAAATTAAATGAAGCAGCGCACATAGGTCCGAACGGTACACATCGGATTTTAAGAATGCCGCGAGAATATAGTAATTGAATTTAAATCCGGACGATACCGATACCGCTACGTTCCATACTATTCGTCCCATGGACAAAAAAATCACTTTTTATTTAGTTATAACTTTATGTATTATTTTAAAACTATAATTTAATAGTTACCAAACTAAATTAATTTTGTCCCTATTATTTAAAAATGTGGCTATTTATTTCAAAAATTATGTTAAGCTGCGGCGTGCTGATTAGTGTTTTATTTTTATAGCAATATTAGACTGTTTTAATCTATACTGCAAGATATACACTGTGTCCCAGGATAGGTGTTACAAGAGGACAAAAAGTTTGGAATCTTTAAACGTTCTTTTGGAAAAATGGTCGCCTGCTCCAAAACTGATAAATATAAAATTTTACTTTAATTGGTAATATACAGGGCAAGTTACTAAAAATATGAAAAATGACCAAGAACCAAGAGTAAAGTACCTTTATTTTTAAAATAGGACAAAATTGTATAAGAAAATATTGTAGAGAGTTAAATTTTATGTTAAAATTTAAAGTCAAAGAAAGAAAGTAGAATTTTTTTTTTAATTCTTGTGTTAAGGCAGCGAATTTTTTAAATTTAATAAATTTAAATTTTCTTTTAGATTTTGCTTCCTCTTGCCCATAATTTTAGTTGTAATGTGTAATGTTAAAAATTGAAAATTACTTTTTTTACTCTTAATATTAAACTTTAACCCTTGACATAAAATTCAGTTTTCTACAAAATTTACTTTTACAATTTTGTTCTATTTTAAAAAATAAAGGTAGTTAGCTTCTGAGCATTTTCATACTTTTAGTTATAACTTGCCCTATAAAATACCAATTGGGGTAAAATTTTGTATTTAGCAGTTTTGGATCGTGCGACCATTTTTTCCAGATTTCGTTTTAAAATTCAAAAATGTTTGGTCCATTGGTCCTCCTGTAACACCTAACCGTGTGCAGTTGCGTAACGATTCATGAGGCACAGGTAAAAACTCTTAAGTGGGAAAATGCTGCCTGCAGTATTAACAGTAAGATTTAAGTCATAATCAGTTTTCGCAAAAAAAATACTTATTAAGGTTTAAAACTACAAAGAACTGTATAATTTAGATAATCGGTTTTTGTAATGATTTGCTGTTTTCCCTTTTGAACATTTTCTTCCAAATCACATTCGCAACTGACAATTTTTAAGCATTGACTTTTTTCCCAGGGAGCCGTCTACATGTCTGGTGGCACTGCAGCCTGAAGGCTTATTGTACCAAACTTCCATTTCATTGTACCCATTCCAGTACCCTAGTTCCTTGAAGAAGGCGGTATAGGTCTGCTGGGTGCGTACCGTATGTTTCAGGGGCACTCTAATATCCCCGAAGATTGCCTGTCTTTTGTGATCCAATGCCTCACACTCTAACAGTATGTGGGTTACTGTTTTGGTCTGTGCTCCACCTAATCTGCAGTCCAGATCTTCGTTATATAATCCCATTTTATTCAGGTGTTCCTTCACTGGAGTATGTCCGGTGAGGAAACCTGTGATTGTTCTTAGCTGATTCCCATTTTGAGTAGTTCTTTAGCTCTTTTTGTGCATGGTCCTCTAATGTATATTTTCCCATGTATGTGTTGAGGAAGCCTTTCGCAGTGCAGTATTTGCTGGTCCTTTACCCCGTTTTGTACCGCGCTCCGGAAGGTACTCTTTGGCACTCCAAGGACGGGTTCTGGCTCGACGTATGGCTGACCCCCTGCTAGCCAGTTCGTCTGCATTTTTATTTCCTCGAATTCCACAATGCCCTGGCACCCACATCAAGCTCATGTTCCCTGAGTTCCTCGAGGCATTCTAGTACCAGCCAAGACGATACCTTGGGATTGTTTAGTGCACCAAGGGCTGCTTAACTGTCCGTAAGAATGTTAATAGTACAATTGGTGCGGGGCATTTGGTTGTTAATCCTGGCACATTGTAAGATCGCAAAGATTTCTGCTTGAAATACAGAGACGTGCTTTCCTAGTGGAAAGGTCAAACGAGTGTTTCCTATCTCACTGTAGACACCTGCTCCTGACCCTTTTTCGGTTTTGAACCTGTCTATATACGAAGTTTGACCTCGAAAAGAGAGTCTGAAATTTTCGTTTGCCTAGTTTTCCCTTGGGTATATTGTCACCTGAAAGGGTCTACTGGGTACGATTTGTAGTGTCATATAGTCTGTCGTCATATCCATTATGGGACTCCTTATGATATTATTTATTTCCGTGTGTCCTGATCTAACTTTTGTGTTGCTTCGGTTCTTTTAAGTCTGTATACTTTTATTTTAATTCTTTCGATAATACCGACGACATAATGTGCGATACCCTTCCGTTGGCTACCGCCCTTTTCGTCCGTACTGTCCGTCCGATGCCGATGAGTGTGCGCGTACCTTAAGGAAAAATTTATCTTTTTTTCTAAAAAATATAAAATGACGTTTTTTTTAACAGCTAATAATTGACGGCAACTAAAAAACTTTCCTTTTATTTAAAACGCAATTCATTTTTTTTTTTACTAATTCCACTAAGTTCAAGGAAAGTTTTGATCTAATGTGCTTTAAATCCTTTTATATGTTTTCAATTACTTGCAAAATAAACCTAACTTAAGTTTTCCAAAAGAATCTACAAGCGCACAGGCAGAGAAACCATATGGAAGTGCTTAAACGTAAAGCTTACAACTTTGAAGTAAACTGCTCAACTTTACAACATGTTATATCTACGTTTGCTGGTAAATAAGAAACTTTTTAGTATTTGTTTGTAAGTTCCTATTGAAAGGTATATAAAGGGATTTATATTACATAATAGTTAGTTTAACATACCTTTACAAAAACAAAACTTTAGTAATTTTAAAATTATTAGCAAATGTTTTCTTAAGTAGTAGTACAAGTAATGGAAAGCGAGTAACTTTTGTTCATAATTCGACAGGAGTTATTTTTTTTCACAGATAGGGGCAGTATACCGTAATCAAGCTTAAACACAAAATACTTACAAATGTGGTAAACGGAAGTTTACCACATGCGAAGAATTGTTTGAGCCTGTATTTCCGTAACCGTAAACTTAAGGCCCACAATTATAGAATCCTATATAGTGGGTAATTAAATTTCCTATTTTTGTGAAAAAAATTGTCTCCTACCTTCACGATTTATAAAATTAATACTGTTTGTTTATTAACATTTTTACAGATAATTCTTCTAAGAATTGTTTAAATAATAAATTGCTCATAATCAAATTTTTAAATCAAAAAATTTTCCAAAACTAATTTAAACTTTTTTTCTAGAATTAATATTTTTTAAATTACAATTCGTTCAATGTTGTAAAAGATTAACAAGAACGAAGTAAGGACCAGGTGGCGTTAACTGCCTAGACAAAGATTTTTTGAACTTAGCGCGTTATAACTTTAAAAATATTAATTTTAGATAAAAAAAAGGTTAAAATAAAAGTTTTTCATTTGAAAATTATGGTCTTTAGCACTTTATTTTCTAAACTTTTAAACAACTATTTAAAGAAATATCCGTAAAAAGTTAATAAACAAACAGAAACAATTTTATACAGTGTGGGTCAAATAAAACTTGCACACTTTTTAACTAATATTAACTTTTAATCTGTTGCCCCCATCTTTTTTATTTTAGAGGGGCTAATGGGTTAGTTGTGTTTTCCTTAGGTTTTCCAATTTTGGTCAAATAGATTTAAACAGGGCTAGACTTACGAAACTTTTTGGAAATGAAGCATTAAACTTCGTTGTAAAAACTTTAATATTATCTACAATGAGGTTACTACGTTTATTTTTAATTAATTAACTGTTGTGTTTGGTCTGCAGCCAACTCAGTAACCATGGTAACATTACATATTTGATTTTCAAAGGACACTAAAAAAAAGGTATTTTTAAAATCAAGAGAAATGCATGCTTTATGGGTAGCATTATTTAACAGATATAATTATAGTTCCTAAATCCTTAAATTGTTGACAAATTTACTTTTACCAAATCATTTCCCATAGTTTGTCTACAAGAAAAACGTATTAGCTTGATTGTAGCTAAATCAGATTTCTTTTGCAACGAGGTTAAATACAATATTTTGTAAAAAGTCCCGTAAGTCTAGTCCTGTCTAAATCTATTTGACCAAAATTGGTAAACCTAGAGAAAAGACATCTACCAATTAGCTCTTTAAAAATGAAACAGGTAGGTGCAACAGATAAAACGTTATTATTAGTTAAAAAGTGTTCAATTCTAATTTTACCCACCCTGTATATCATGAATGGCAAGTGACATGAAAAAAAATTAAGCAAAAAAGCGGGAAATTTGATTTTTATAATAAAGGTTATAAAGACCTTGTGGGCCTCAAGTGCACGGTTACGGAGATACAGGGCCAAACGGTTTTTCGCAAAATGGCGGCACATCCGTTTCCAAATTAGTAAGTATTTGTGTTTTTAGGTTCATTACCTCATACTGCACCTATTTTTCAAAAAAAAGTACTTCTGCCGAATTTTGCAACACAAAATCTTTTATTTCTTGTTCTACTACACACGGTGATTTAGAACCTATACGCATAACCTTGAAAAATTATTCCTAACGACAAACAATGAGTTTTATTTAAAAAAGTAGGAAAAATATGTTTAGTTAGGAAAATAATAATATATTTACAGTAAAATAAGAACGGAAATTCCCACAAATATGAATTAATTTTAAAAAACAAGGTAATAAAATAATTTTTTTGTTTTAAAAGTATTTTGGCATAGTACAGTGATATTTAACCACAACTAATAGTAGAGTACTAGTAAACATATCATTCTTTAAAAAATCTGTCATTTAAAGAAGGTATATCGGTATGGAAAACAAACCGTCAACCATACACAAATCAAGCACTGAATCCCTTTCACCGACTTGCTATGTACTCCTTTAAAATTTACCGCTGCAACGAACGCGCTGATTTTGTTAGGGGCTTCCTCCGGCCCACCGCTTCCGCCTTTCGTTGGACGACCATGCGAGAAACACACATCCCACCACGAATATTTACTATGCATTTAATTTCCTACAGTCGCCCAATTGGTTTTCACACCTGTACAAGGTTTTTAATAACATTTACACTTGTGTTTTATTAAAATTCGCATTTGTCTAATGCGCGCTAAAGTGCTCGCGTAGGTAAACTTAGTAATTCTTGAGAAAACAACTGTGTTTTAAAAATAGCACATTGAGAAGAAAAATGTATTTTGTAAAACTTGACGAATGTCGCTAACAATGTTTTGTCAAAAACCCATTGATATGTTTTATGGTTTTAGCTTAGTTATAAGTAATTGCATTTAAGACAAAAATGCTTTTTAGTACGCACTTTTATATTTTAGTAATTCTTGAGAAATAAATCAATATTTAAATTTGCAAATTTTGAAAAGGAATTACGCTAAACGATTCACTTTATACAGTGTTTGTCTAAATTTAGGAGCCCCTCTCCTAACTTTTGAATTGATTTATATTTTTTTATGAAAATTTAAGGACTTTAGTGAGAAAAATTGAAAGGAAAGGAGGGTCTTGTGGCACATCATTTTAAAGCTCCTGACTGATACTTTATAACCCCAGAACTACAAAATGGCGGTACTTTGAAAATTACCTAAATACCTGATTTAGATGGCCGTGTTTCCGAATCTAATACAGTTATATACAAATATTTGGCTATTTTCTTAAAGTTTTTTAATGATTTATTTATTAGTAATATTGGTAATACTATGCAGGGATGGACAAAAGTATGGATTTTTTTAATAACGAAAACTGTATATTATATAACCATTAAAAGATATCTAAAAAGATCTTAAGAAAATATCACACTAGGTATATCTACCTTTATTAGTTTTGGAAATATCGCCATTCAAATCAGGTAACTTTTTGCGCGGTACACGTTGCTGATTCTTTTTTAATAAGATCTCAAAACTAGAAACTTCAAGCTTTAAAAAACTTTTTATTTTTATTTTAGTACGGTCATTTTTAAGCAATATACGCCCACCTAAAAAGCCTCAAATAATTTAGATTTTTTGGTATCCTTTATTTTTTTCCTATACCTTGGGTTTAATAAAGCTTTTTAAAGAATAAATAAACTCCTAACTATCTTGGAAGTTAATAAAACGTGATTTTCTTTATTATGAGTCCATAAAATTTATATTGGTCTTTTAAAAAGATATAATAAATAACCATTAACTTAAAATAATACCCACAAGAAATTATAGTTAATGCAAAGCAATAAAGAACATTAACGACTTTAACAAAGGATACCCAGCTAAATAAAGGAGCAGATTTTTCAACGCCAATGGTCGTAGAATTTATCAAGGAGAGCCGAAGATAAACAAAGATAAATATACTCGAGAGAATACTATAAGAAGGTATAAATTTCTATGTCTTATTTATTGTGAAGGCTGAACGATTCCGTGTTAGTTTGGATTTTACTGTTTTCTGTGAGAAATGCGAAGGATCTCATTAAAAATTAGTACGACATAGCCTAATGTCGGTATATTTGGTTAATACCTGCCCTTATTATCAAGATATAGTTACCTATCGTCACCTTAATAGTAAAGGCACCCAACCCCATTTAAAAAAAAAAACATGCATTGTCATCTTTAGGACTCTTTGTTTGACCCCCGGACAGTGCGGATGTGCGTAGAAGACTACAAAGTTCTTCCCGGGTGGCGGTTAGAGGTGCCGTATGGACGTTTTTACCTTCGGGGATCAATTGACGGCATCTTTCTTCTGGAGCTAAGCGCTGTGAGCGAAGATTCCTATAAACTGATGGTAACTTGTTTGGTAGTGAACACGAGGTATTTCTTATATGGCTGAAAATAGAAGGCGTGCCATGGGAACTATCAGAAGTAAAAGTGAAGGTTATACGTAACACCAGTAGCAGCTCTTGGTTTGACAGCCGAAAATTTATGTATTGCATTGATTGTCGAGTTAATTTGTTTTCTTTTGGAATTTCTGGGAGGTACGAGCTCGATTATCCAGATTTTCCGCCGACGAAGCCCTGGAAAGCATAGTCCGGTAGGGGAGACTTGTGGATTGGACCTGAAGGGACTAAAACCAAGAAAAAACAATAGAATAGAATAGAATATCCATCTTAAGCCTTAGGCCTTAAGGCTAAAGATGGCATCTAAATCACATTTTTAATTAATTCATTAAATGTTAAACCACCGAATTTTAGTTTTTATAAAAAATGTAATTTTGGTGCCGTATTTAGCCCTATCTGATAAGGCTAAAGATGGCAATGCCTGTTTTATTAAAATTAAATTAAGGTGGTTTTAAAATTAAAGTGACGACATATCGATGTGTTTTTGAAAAAATATCGTAAGCGATATTCATCAAGTTAAAAAAATAATATTTTTTGTCTTCTCATTGCGTTATTTTTAAAACAAAAACCGACCACTGAAACAAAGCCATTCACTAATGTTTATATAAAAAAAACAACTGTGTTTTAAAAATAGCACATTGAGAAGAAAAATGTTTTTGTAAAACTTGACGAATGTCGCTAACAATGTTTTGTCAAAAACCCATTGATATGTTTTATGGTTTTAGCTTAGTTATAAGTAATTGCATTTAAGACAAAAAACGCTTTTAAGTACGCACTTTTATATTTTAGCACAGACCTAATAACATGTAAAAAAATAATTAAATAAAATAATATTAATACTGTAACTTTCATTTATTATTTTTATTTAAAAACAACAACTTTACGTAGGGTGTTCGAAAAGTTTTGAGATATACGTACATTTATTAGATTTTTTCAAAATAATTTCCACCACATTGAATACACTTTTCCATTCTAACAAACCAGTCACTGATAATAGCTTTTCACTTTTCATTTGAAATTTCAGCGCATATTTTATCCCAGGCCTCCAGTAGCGCGTCTTCAGTTTTAAACTTTTGTTCTTTTAGTTGGCTCAGGACAAAAGGAAACAACCAAAAGTCACACGGCGCCAAGTCGGGGCTATAAGGCGGATGTTCCAAAAGTCTTAAGCCTGCATCTGTCAAAAATTGACTGGTAAGTTCAGCTCGATGAGGTGGGGCATTGTCATGATGAAGGTACCAGCTAGCGAGTTGCGAGTTTGAGCGAATCATTCTTACCTTTTCTATAAGTTTGGAAAGGCATACTGTAGTGTATCAGAGAGCATTTACGGTCTTCTGTTCTCGCAGCACAACACGTTCAATTATTCCTCTTGAACCAAAGAAAACAACTATCATTATTTTTTTACAGATCTTGATTTGCGAACTTCGGTCGGAGTTTCTTTACCTTCGAAAACCCATATCTTATTATGTTGTTTAGTTGGGACGTCGTAATAATAAAGATAAGTTTCATCTCCCGTGACGATCGACACTATGTCTTATAATTTACCCTCCTGCAATTTGGACATCATTTTTTTACACCAATTCACTCTTTGTGTCTGCTGCTCGGGAGTTAACTTGTGTGGAACCCAAAGAGTACAAATTTTTCTAAAACCCAAGTGCTCATGTATGATCGTGTATAATGTTGCTAAACTAATGTTCAATGTCTCTTCTAACTGACGATAGCTAACTCGTCGGTTTGTTTCTATAGCTTTTTGGACGGCAGATATGTTTTCTGGGGTAACTACTTCACACAATCGACCTGAGCGTGAGGCGTCTTCAAGCGAAAACGAGCCCCGCTGAAATTGTTTGTACCATCTGTATATGGTCGCACGAGATGGACAGTCATCACCAAGTATAGGCTTAATTTCTTCTAAACACTGTTCTTGAGATAACCCACGTGAAAAGTTGTATTTTAAAATTGCACGGCACTCGATAGTCGTCCACGACGCCATTGCGCTAAAATCGCTGAACACGAACTGGCGCCAAACTAATAGTTTACTAATAACTATGTAGGACTACGACATGTCATGACATGTACAAACAAAAAACATCAATGTTACTTTCTTGCACCGTTTAGTTACAAAGTATCTCAAAACTTTTTGAACACCCTACGTATTTGGATCTCTCATTATTCGCCTAATGCAAAGTTTTACTTTCCTTAACATTATCAATAAAAAAATTCAGCTTTATTTTATTTTAAAATATACAAATGAGTAGGAAACGGTGTAAGATAACTTTATCTAAAACTTTTAGGGTCTCAGAACCACAAAACCAGCGTTTAAAAAAAGACCTTTTCACTTTTGCTGTTTTTCTTCACTTTACTGCACTATCACTTTGTAGCTTAATTTTTACTTTTGCTAATATTTTTATTTTTATTGTTCTATTTTAGAAGAGATTACTTTAAAGCATATCTATTTATCTTTTACAGTTTTAGAAATAGGGCAATATAAATCTTAAAAATAAATCTCCATTTTATTTACAGCAATAAGCTTGGTGTAAAAACTTCTTTTTATTTGTGGATTAGTTCGCTCTAGTTCTTGACGCCCCAAAATGATTTTCAAATTTAGATGGCCATTTTAACAAAAAATAGTTTTCTTTTCTCCAATTAGATTATTATAAAATAATTTCCACCGGAAGCCCTTGAACATATGTTTAGGGGTTGCTTTTGTAGTAAGCTAGTTTCATTTTACAACCTAAATAAAAATATATTTTTTTTTTATAATAAATAAATGAAATGGTTAATTTTTTTTTTCTTTTTTTGATTTTAAAGTAATCCTTATTTTTCTTACATTATTGCAAGGGCAGAATAATAACTCGTCATTAAACAGTTCACTTTCTTTATGTCCCCACCTTTTATTTGGTATGTTTAAGAGTAAAATTGATAGATGAAAAAGTTAAGATGGCGGCTGCGTGCCATCTCAGAATAAAAAATTAAAAAGAGGGGTCATGTGGCACATAATTTTAAAGCTTTTGACTAGTACTTTATATCCCTAAAATACCAAATACCTTTACCTATTACAAAATGGCGGCACTTTAAAAATTACCTAAATACCTGATTTGGATGGCCATATTTTGGAAGCCTAAAGGTTAGATGTACCTACTGTGGTATTTTCTTAAAGCTTTTTAAAGATCTTTTAATTGGTAATACTGGTAATAATATACAGGGTAGGAAAAATTCATATATTTGTAATAAAACACCCAGTATAGTATATTATATCACCTTTAAAAAGATATTTAAAAGACCTTAAAAAACATACCACATTAAATACATCTTATTTTATTAGTTTCGAAATAGGGCCACCAAATCAGGTATTTAGGTAACTTCTTAAGTGTCGCCATGTTGAATTAGCTAAAAGTATTGACTTTATAGTCTAGGGTTATAAATTACTTGTCATAAAATGAAGTGTTTCTAAAACCAACCTTTTCTTTAATTTTTTTTACAAGTTGACGCCCAGCCGCTATTCTGAAATTTTCATTTGTCAATTTTACTCTAAAATATAGTATAAATGCAAATATTTTATATCTGAAAGTTTTAATTTTCTAAATTGATTTGTTCAAAAAAAGAAGGGGGACATTAAAGAAATACTTTGGCTGTATTTTTTTATAGGTTCTTTAATGGCTTCTGCTCTGAAGAATTGTCCAGTATAGTTCCTTCACTCACGGTTCCCAACAAAGAAACTCGTGGTTCCACGCGTATGCATCCCTATACGGTCCAACTGGACATGCCCCGAACTTCCCACTTTGTTCGTCCTTTTATCCCTAGAGTTTCTAGATTGTGAAACCTGCTGCCCGCCAAGGTCTTTCCTTCCCCCAAATCTTCAAGTATTTAAGTCCCGTGTCAACAAACTCCCTCTTACCTCGCTTAAGACACCCACGGTAGGTTAGTATTTAGGCTTTTAGCCTTCGTGGTTTGTCCAAAGATAAAAAAATATATATAAAAGTTTAAGTTCTTCAAAATATTTATTAAATATATTTAGGCTTGAAAAAGCGAAATATTAATTAGTTTAAATTTATATTTCCAGAAAACATAAAAATGTTCTATTTTTTTAAAGCTTTGTAAAATAACATTTTATTGGTTATACAATATACAGTGTATTTCATTAAAAATGGTAGTTAATATTACAGTGTCGTAGCTAAGGCAGCAGGAGCCCTGGGGCAAAGAAATAAAGTAGGGCCCCTAAAAGGTCCTTTCCTTTATTTGTCTTACATTTGTTTTCAGTATTTCTGTTTTAAGTTTTTTCACTTTCCACTTTCTTTATGTATCTTTATTCATACTAACCAAGACCCCAATCTAAAAGATTGCGCATCTATTTTCAGTATTTATATTCCTGTACTTACGCCGAGGCCCCTTTTTAACCTCCAACGGGCCCCTAAGCTTGGGGGCCCTGAGGCACTGCTCCACCTGGCCCCATAGTAGCTACGCCACTGGTTAGTTCTGGTTAGTTCTGGTTAGTTCTGGTTAGTTCTGGTTAATAATTAAACTTCTGACGATGACAATAATTCCAAAACTAGCAAAAATTTTATACGTTACGTGTGTTTTATTTAAAAAAAAAAATCGTATTTTACCCCATATTTTAATAACACAATGGTCAATTTATTGATCTTTTTTCTATTTTGTTTTTCAATTTCAACAATTTTGTATTTTGTATATTACTTAAGTTACTAATGGTAAGGGTGCGGCGATGTGCACGTAAAATTGAAGAAGGAACAACTAAAACAGTTGTATTGCGTGCAACATTTAATAAAATTCTAAACTTCGTATTAAAGCGCTTTCGGTACAACCGTCATCATTACATTAACTTGATAAGAAGTAGCACTGATGATGTTTGTACCAAAAGCACTTTGCTACAGTTCAAGAAAAAACAACCAGCAAGAATATTTAGCTCTCTCTAATTGTTGCGTATGTTTACATACAATTACACAGGGTGGCCTTTAACACGGTCTATAGCTAGATAACCATAAGCTTTTGAAAAAATGTAAATTAAAAAACAGGTCAACTATTTATATAAATATTTAAGCGTAAACATGGTGTCTTAAAAGAGTGTGACGGATCAAAGTTGTATTATTTTAAATAAAACACCCTGTATTATATGACGATATTAAAATCTAACTTAAAATATTATCTAAGTTTATTAATATTACCATGTTTTTTATTTTATTTATTTATATATAATTTGTCTTTAATAATATAATAAGTTGCAATTCAATTATTTTTTTAACACTTTTTCCTCTTTAAAATTTTAAATTGAATATATCATTAGAATAAGTTAGCTATATCATACGTAGGTCATACAAAGAACAATATTGTACAGGGCATTTTAAAAATAATTGCACTTTTACAAAAAAAAATCAAATACCAATAGCTTATTTTAATTCTTTTTTGTTAATTTAAAACCGCTGTAAAATATTGGTTGTACAATTTAAAATAATATAACTTTAATACATCCCAGTAATTTGAAAAACCCCAAATAGGCTAAAATAATTTTATAGTATAGACCTAATAACCTTATGGTTATCTAGCTATAGACCGTGTCCCATATAGTGGATTATCCTATAGAGGGTGTCTGGAAAGGTGAGGTCAAAAATTATAGGGGTGACAAAGCGAGCCAAAACAATGTTGATACTTTATATTAAAAAAAAAAGTTCTATTGGGCTTCGTCAGTAAGATATTGACCTTTAAATTTAGATTAAAAAACTTACTTTAATTAAAACTTTAAAATTATTTCCACAGTACCAATAATATTTGGGCAACTAAATTTTCCCATACTAATGCGTCTTTTCATAGGTAAACGGCTCTACAGTAAGTCGGGATTATACAGGGTGACACAAGTTTTTTTTCATTTTATATGTACATTTTTGACACAGGTGACAAATTTGACATTTTGCTTTTACCGTAATATTCCTTCATCCTTTTTCCACAAAAAGGTATACATTATTTAGGTCGATATTTTGAACCCTTTTTACATAATCGCATTTTAAATCTAAACATACCAGCATTTTGTATCTAATAAAAATTTTCATTTTTTGTGAAAATTATGTGGGAAATGTGGCAAAACTATTAAAAATGGTGTTTGTGATTCTCTTAAACTTTTTAATAAGGATAAATACTGTTTTTTTTATAGAATTGTACAAAATATTAATAATGTTTTCAAAACATCATTTTTTTTTATTACATACAAAATTATGGTTTGGCTAGACCTAAAATGTAATTTAATTTAATTAATAATGGCCCAGGTCGATTTAAATAAGGTATACCTTTTTTACACATAAATGATGAGGAAATTAAACGGTCGAAGCAAAATGTTAAATTTGTCACTTGTGATAAAAATGCACACATTAAATGAAAAAAAAATGACGCACCCTGTAAAATTTCGAGTTACAGAATAGTCGTTAACCTATGAAAAGAAGCGCTAGTATAAGGACATTTAAGTGCCTAAATATTATTGGTACTGTGGCAACAGTTTAAAAGTTAAGGTTGAGAAGCTTTTTTATACCTATTTTAAAGATCAATATCTTCCTAATGAATCGCGTTAGAACTTTTTTATATGAAGTATAAACATTATTTTGGCTCACTCTATCACCTTTATAATTTTTTATCCAACCTTTTCGGACACTTTGTATATGTTTTTCAATTTTAAAAAGTAACTTTTAAAATAGGAAATTCATGTATTCACTATTTTTTTAACAATTTAAATATCACATTTTGTGATACCTATTTTTTTATAATACATTTAAACTTATAAAGAAACATAATAGCAACAGATAAACAAAGAATTTTAAATATTACTCTGCAATTTTATGCTGTGCTTACTTTTAACAAGGACTGTTTATTATTGTTCATCTACTTTATATTACTGCGCTTCGCATTGTACCACAATGCAGCTGCAGGTTTTAAACGATTATGTAAATCTAGAAATTTTAATATTGGTTAATTAAAAAATCTGGAAAATATTTTGATCTAGGATTGTAATCTGTTTCAAGCTTTTGCCTAAATTATAATCCATTTAAAATTACTTATTTTCACCACCCTTACAAAAATGCAGTTTTTTTAATCGTTCACATGAAGATAAAGTACTCCATTTTAGTACACTACATAGAATGTTAAAAAAGTAACTTTTTTACACTGCGTTGCGTCGCACGCGTTAAGGTCGGGCCTCATATTACCGCACCGAGCCCAGAGCAAATTAAATCAGAAAAATTTAAAAGCACTTTTTATGCCTATTGTCTATGTCTATTGTTTTATATATTTGATAATATGTGGCTGATTCTCTTTGTTTAAATAAAACAGATTTTCCTACTTATCTCTGTTCCTTTTTATCCAAATTTTAAGTCTAGGATAGCTAAAAGTCTTGCCACACATAACCGCACCGATGCCCCAAAAGACCAGTGCCATAGCATGACGTTTTTCGTACGGTTTCAAACATGCTGAGCCAATGAGGTCATACGTTGATCGGATAGCGCCAGTTTTCCCCAAGTCAAGCTTGGAGTTTACCGGGCGTCACCATTTATTTCAGTTTATTACGTATAAAAATTAAAAGTTAGTTGTTAAAAGTTAGCTGTTGTACACAAACACTACAAGGAAAAGTGATTAAATAAGTAATACAAAATGTAAAATAATTTTATCTTTATATCTTGTAAATAACATGTAAGTAAAACTTATGAATTATTATTTTCTAAGTTTTTTTATTTAAGTAGTCGTGCACGAAGCGGTGATATTAATAAGTATGTGCTACAGTTCCGAGTAGACGTCTTAACGTGCTCCGCAGTATTTGTTCAATATAAGTGGTGTCTTTTGTAAAATTAATTGTAAATCTTGTAAAAAGTGGCGTTAAACGGTATTGTTAGTGTTTACCCAAAATTTCATTAAGTTAAGTTTAACCGTTTAGCCAATATTAATTAAAAATCATTAAGTGGCCGGTGTGACCAGAACCATCATAGTTCGCGACGATAAATTCGTGAGCATAGGTTTATTGACATGGCACCTAAAGTGAATAATGATGATATCGAAAAACTCATCACTAAAGTTTGTACAACGTTCGCGTTGCAACTCGAGGAAAAACTTAATTCTAAACTGAAGAAATTTGATAGCAGATTGTCAGAGGCATGTAAATCTTTTAAAAAGATTACGGCAACTGTAAAAAACAACAGCGATGCGATTCTAGGTGTGCAAGAGAAACTGGATTTGCTGGATCAGCATTCCAGAAGAAATACTCTTCGTATATGTGGCATCGATGAATCGGAAGATGAAGATCTTCCACTTGTGATATCCAGTATACTAAGTAACAAACTGGAAATTCCCGTTGCTCCTGGTGACATCGATGCGGCATTTAGAATTGGCAAAGTATTTGATGAACGACCTCGTATTGTGCTGGTAAGTTTTCTGTCCAATCTCAAACGTAATGAAATATTTTATGATAAGAAAAAGCTACGTGGAACACCTTACGTTATTTTTGAGGACCTTACACAATGTAGGTTCAAGTTACTGATGTCTGCTAAGAAAAAATATGGAAAAGAAAAAGTCTGGTCTTCGGGTGGCAGGATATTGTTCATGGATAGGTCGGGAAAAAAATGTATAAAGACGGAAAGTGATTTATAAATGCAAAATATATTCCTATGATTTTGTCGTCATGGTCGATCTATATTTAAGGTCAGATAATTTTAGTTACTTTTTATATACGAATGTATTTTTTGTTGTTTGTAAGTGCTTAAATTTCTTTTATAGTATGCCACATACCGTTTATGTTTAAAATCCAAATAAATATGTTTATTTTTGCGAAATTTATGTTCCTACTAGGTCATTAGTAAACTTTATTTTGCTTGTTATTACTCGCAAGTAGTATTTTTTTGATGTATAAAAGACACTACTAAACTTTTTTAGATTTTTTTTTTTTTTAATTTTGCGGGGCGCTAGACTTGTATTAATATATTATTATATATAAAATGGTTGATGAAACAACTAGGAATGCACTTAGTTTCTCGCATTTTAATACTCGTTCTCTGTATCCCAGTTATGATTTATTTTCTGCTTTTATTGACGATGAGCAGGGTGATGTTATAGGGTTATCGGAAACATGGCTTAAACCCAATACTGCTGATAGTGAATTACAAATTTCGGGATAGGTCGGGAAAAACATGTATAAAGACGGAGTTGATCGTGCAGATGGCCGCGGAGGGGTGTGGCTTTTTACGTAAGGGACATTTTTAATGTTAAAGTCTTGGATCAACAACAAGGCTTGAGCGATTTGAAAAGCATCTGGTTGCAAATAAAGATAAACGGTAAAAATATTTGTTTTGGTTCTTTGTATAGACAACCTCATTCTAATTTGAAGCTATGTTTGGACGATCTAGAAAACATATTGACAAATTTTATACCTCAATTTGATCAAGTTATTCTCGGTGGTGACTTTAACGTCAACTTTTTAGACAAAACTAAGAGTGACTACTTATTATTTCAGACATTTCTTAATAAATATAGTCTATACCAGCTAATATCTGATCCCACTCGCGTCACTGCAGCGTCAACTACTCTAATTGATTTGGTTATCTCTACTTCTAAAGATAATTTTATAAACGCCGAGGTTGTCGATATGTCTGACATATCGGATCATTTTATTGTTACTTGCTACTTTAATATAGTCAAAAATAAGCCTCCTGTTAAGTATAGAACTTATAGGGACTACAAAAATTTTGTTTACGAAGATTTTCTTAACGATCTTTATAAGTTAAATTGGAATGAATTTAATGAGTCAAATGATGTCAACAAAAACCTGAACTTATTTAATGAAAAAGTAGATTCTGTACTTAATGTCCATGCACCTCTTATAACAAGGAAATGTACTAAAGCCCCCGCCCCTTGGCTTACTGCCAACATTAGGTTGTTGATTAAGCTGCGGAAAAAAGCCTTAACAAATATAGAAAAACTAAAACTGAAGCTGCTAAAAATGAATATAAACAATACCGAAATCTTGTAACCCAATCTATACGTAACGAGAAAAAAGCTTTTTGTGTCATAAATTTAGAACAGATCCCAAAAACTTTTGGTGTACTTTAAAATATTTAAATATTAATAACAAAAGCCATGATTCGTTACAAATTAAAAATCCAAATATTCTAAATAATTTTTTTATTGATAGTATTCCCGTCTTAAATGATGTTGACAATGAATTAATAGAAAGATTTTATATAAATAAAAAACATCCCAATGTTAATAAGGAATTTAGTTTTCATCCTGTAAGTGAGCGTCAAGTTTCCAACATTATTTCTGGTATTAAGTCAAATGCAAAAGGCGTCGATGGAATGGATATTAAGATCTTGTCCTTAATTACTCCTTGTCTCGTTCCACAAATAACATTTCTTATAAACCAGAGTTTATCTTCAAATATATTTCCTTCAATGTGGAAAAAAGCTATTATAATTCCAATTCCCAAAGTTAGTAACCCAAGTGAACCCTCCCATTATCGACCAATCAGCATTCTCTGCACGATTTCCAAGTACTCGAGAAAATTATGTACGAGCAAATAAACCAGCATATAAAGCCATGTAAAATACTTCCAAGTACCCAATCTGGTTTTCGTGATTTTCACGGAACAACAACTGCTCTCCTACATGTCCAGGACGATATCCTTAGAGCCCTCGATACCGATAAAAATACTTGCCTTATCTTGCTCGACTATAGTCAAGCCTTTGACGTTCTCTCTTACAAGATTCTTCTAGTAAAGTTGAAATATTATGGTTTTTCAGAAGCCTCTATTAAATTGATGGGAAGTTACCTTGAAGGGAGAAGTCAGTGTATTTCATCATTGTCCAGAGATCCTTCTGAATCTTTATCTACCAAAAGGGGAGTTCCGCAGGGTAGTATTTTGGGACCTCTTCTCTTTTCCTTATATACAGCCGACTTTACCAGCCATCTTCAGTATTGCTCATCACATCAGTATGCCGATGATACGCAGTTGTATATTTCATTTGATCAAAATAACATAAACCAAATATCTGAATATATAAATAATGACTTAAAAACTATATCCCAGTTATCATCGGCACATGGATTGATATTAAATGGTGCTAAGACTAAAGTGCTTATATTTGGAAAGACTAAGGAAATTTTCTCTAATAAAAATAATTTTAATATTATTCTTGATGGCATACGACTGACACCATCAGCCGTAGCAAAAAATTTGGGACTTATTATTGATACAAATTTACGCTTTGATCAACATGTTTCTGAATTGGTTCAAAAGTGCTATTTTAAACTTAAACTATTATATAGATATAGGGAAAACTTTAACAGAGATATTAAACTACGTTTATCAGATTCTTTGGTACTATCTACTTTGTCAAACGGATTTCCAGTATATTGGCCGATGCTAACTGTCGCAAATAAATATACTTTACAAAAACTGCAAAATGCATGTTTGCGGTACTGTTACGGCATCCGTAAATTTGATCACATAACTCCAGTTTTTCAAAATTCAGGATGGCTTAACCTTCATGAACGGTATATATCCAGTGTAACAAAAATAGTTTTTACAATTTCAAAGACTCAACAACCTGAGTATTTGGCTAATAAACTCATTAAAGGTTGTGACGTACACGGAAGAATGACTAGAAATCGTGGTTTGTATACTGTTCCTAAACATAGAACATCAATTTTTCAACGTTCCTTTTCATTTAATGCAATTAAATATTATAACAAATTACCTAATGACATCAAGGACTGCTCCTCTTCTTTCACTTTTAAAAAGAAATTAAAACTTTATTTAAAGAGTGCGAGAGGCTAAGTTTTTGCCTCTTATATATACTCTACCATTTTTTTCCGTTTCTCTTATTACTATTTTCATCATTACTATTATTATTACTTTTTTTCTTTTCATCTTACTATTGTTTTTTATTTAACTGCTTTGTTTATATGGATATTAACTTGAGATAATCTAGATATTATTATAAAACTTTATTAAATGAGTGTTTTTATATTTACTTTAATTACGGTGGTTAGGTAGAATAGCATTGCTAGACCTCGCCACCATTTTTTGTATTTTTTCTGTTTTTTTGTATTCTAATTTTATATTGAAATAAAAGACCTCTTTATTTATTTATTTATTTATTATTAAGTCTACGCAAAGACAATTATAGTTAGTAAAACTATAATTGTGTTACCTCATTTGTGAAGGTTTATTTTACGATCAACTGTTATTTAAAGTAATAAAAATTACACTGATACATTATTTTTCATATTACGATTCACTGTTTTTTGTTAAATACTTTATTGCTTTTAGTATTTAGAACAAACTAAAATATTGTTCTTTCAGCTGAAAATAAACCCATTTAATTAGGTATAATATTTGTCAATAAACGTAAAAACCATTGTTTTATTTAAAATCCAAAAGGGTATTTCAATCGCGCTATAATTAAATTATTGCTAAATCAGTTAAAAACTATATTTTGTATTATTTTACCTTCTAAAATGGTATTTTTCGTTTGGTAAATAATAAAGATCAATTATTTTTTTGTGGAAATATAAAAGTATTTTTAAACAAAGCAGTTTTTTATTCTATTTACATATATGCCCATATATTATAAAATCAGCATTTTTAGTTTTACATCCGTATGCTTTTAAAAATAATAAATTAAGTAAATTTAATTATTTTTATCACTCACATATAATATGTCCATTAATGATCAGATTTTGGGAGTATAAAGTATCCGAAGGGTTACTAGTTAGCTAAAGTGTACTTTAGCTCATTGGTAACTTAAACAAACCCGTGGTTACAAACAAAATACAGTGTGTCGATGGATAGATCTAACTATTCTAAAGTAATTTTATTTTTTTATTTTTAATATTTCAAAAAAGTTTTTTTTATTGAAATTTTTGCTTTGTCTGAAATGCTAAAAGCTATAATAAAAATTGCCCTATGATGTACAACGTGTTTGAAAATCACATATTGTTTTAAAAAATGAAGAAACCTAATAATCGTAAAGTAAGGAATAAATTTATTATCTCGTAAATTAATTTTTGTTTTGAAATTCGCTTAGACCCGTCGATTTAGTTTTTGATCGCGCATATTTTTGCATAAAAAGTAGATATACAGGGTGTTCCAAATAAGAGTAGCAAAATAACATTTGTTTTTTAAATAGAACCCCCTGTATATTATTGCATATTGGATTTTTCATGTTGCATATGCTATATCTAAAACGAAGAGTTTTTGCGTAAATCACTTTCAAAATTAGAACATGGCATATTTCGGCACAAAACAATACTAGAATTGATTCATGCACGCTGATTTGAAAGTTTGATAATACTCAACACCGAGATTGGAAGTCTATGAAAACTATTAAAGCGCAGAAAAAGTTAGGAAGGCTATGTACTTATGACGCGAGAAACAAAAGAATTAATGTTAATATTTATCATTATTGTCAGTTTTATTTCTATTTTCGGAACCTTTTATTAGTTTTCAAAAGACTTTTGGTTTTTTCACAACTAAATTTCATTAAAATGCGGCTCACAGGAAAACAGCGCATGGAGGTTTTGATGATGTATATAGAAAAATATATATTTTTTTATAAAATAAATTTTTCCGTCCTGACACATGAAGATTTACATTTTATTTTTAATTCCAAATCGGTTAGTTTAATGAAAAAAATACAATAGCTAAAAAAGTTTCTAAAAACATTAGGCTATTAAAATAAATATTTTTAAGGTTATTAAGCAAGTGTTTGTTTAAATTTGGTTAAGAAGAACGATAGAGGCAGTCTATTTTCACACATCATTAATTCTAAAAAGTGCAAAAGTATTCAGAAAGTGTATTTTTATATTATATAATATAAATATTTTCGTACAATTTAATTTTTCTAGAGCATTTTGTTTTTCAGATAAAAAATTAAAACGTTATTTTTCCGCTATTTTTAAACCGCAATATCTCCCTAATAGTTGACTTTTAACCCCATGTTTATAGGTTAACTACCGTTTATTTTAATAAGAAAATACCTCCTAGAATTTTTATAATTTACTTAGAAACACACTATATGTGATATAACTCACTTAACTAATAAATAATCGGTTGAATAATTTCTTAGGGTGAGGAGATAACATTTTCTTTAATATCGTTCTAGGTTTTTTATTTGTCAATTTTACGCTATTTTCTATCAAGGAATAAAATTTTAGTTTTTGTACCAGAAAAATTGTTTTTAAATAAAATATGAAAAAAAAGAAATACAAATTTTAATATACCATTTTTAGATAAAATTTATTAAACCTTGAGATTTATTAGGGACTTTTGTAACATTTAAATGACAAAAAGCTTTCGGTTGTTAGTTTGCCCACAAACAGCAGAAGCCACTACTTTAAAAATAAAATGGTAATTTAATGTTATATTTAAGCCTCTTAAATAAATTTTCAATCGTTAATTTCAGTAGTTTTTTTTATAAATTTATTATATAACAGCCTGGCAAATCTTCAATACAGAGTGATTGTTTAAAAATTATTGCTACAGTGTAAAACAAATGAGCCTACTTCACTACTGTATAGCAGCAATCTAAAAAATAAAATTTAAGTTAAAGGGCGGTTAAAAGAAAAACTTCGCTTATTTCATCAGGACTCATTTTACCAATAAAAGTGGACTTAAAGCTTTTTCTATTGTTAGGTCATTGTATAGGATAATTTTGCTTTTTACTTGTGTGATGCTAAGGTAAGATAGGTGTAAAACTATACAGTGTGGATGTAAATAGTCCCCCTGCTACGTTTTGAACCCTAAATTTTTTCTTAATAAAATTAGGGTACGACTAATAAAAGGATATAAACTACTTTTTGACGTAAAAACGCAAATTGCATTAATCGAGATGGCGAATGAGCGCCATCTTGTTAAAAAAATTAAATGAAAAGGGGGCCTTGCAGCATATCATTTTAAAACTCCTGACAAGTACTTTATATATCCAAAATATAAAGTCAATAACTGTACCTGTTACAAAATGGTGGTCCTTTAACAATTACCTAAATTTCTGATTTGAATGGCCCTACTTCCGAAACTAATAATGTTGGATATACGTAATATGGTATTTTCTGAAAGCTCTTTTAAAGATCTTTTCAGTGGTGACACTTATAATAATACACAAGGTAGTAGCACCCTGTATATTTATTCACAATTAAAAAGATGTTTAAAAGATCTTCAAGAAAATACTATATTAAGTACATATATCTACATACTGTTTGCTACCATTTTGTCGGTTATTATACTACTACTATTGAAAACTAACTAAATTGCGTTATTTGAACTATCGCTGTGGCCATCTAAATGGGACTTTGCCAATTATAACCAGTTTGATATGGGAATACCTCAACCACCATCGTCCGTTAACCATTTGATTAGATTGGTTGGTCAACCTCGCGAAAATCAGCTAATAGTTAGTAAACTTTGTTTCACGGGAATTTAGTTTGCTTTTGTCATTCACTGATTTCTAGCTTAAAATCGACCGGCAATGTGTTATTTAAAAACGATCGACCAAACTTTTAGACTTACAAAAAGTAAGGACCAATTTAATTAAAAAATTGCTTTTCACAGGTATGAAAACGAGTTTTCTTTACTTAATAGGCGAAAATGGTTTTATAAGTAATTATATGCCAGAAGAGCAAGTCATTTCGTCGCTATACCAATGTTTTGTTTTATCGCTTTCTCATAACTTTCTATTTTTTTCTTATAGACATAAAAACAAACTTATGGTAAAAGTCAGTAGTCAGTATTAAAATAAATTACAGATACGCCCTTTTCAATTAACATGGCAGTACTTTTATAGTATTCCATATTTGGGGTACCTATTCCATATTTAGCTACCACCATTACTTTCTAGTTTTTTAATCTTAATTAAAATTAATAAATGTCATTAAAAAAATTACAAAATAAAAGACAAATAGTATGATTGTTAATAATTACTACCAATAGTTTTTATTTATAATTTTTATGCAAATTATGTGTACAAAACTAAATGGTAGGTATTCCAAATTTAGGGTTTTAGCTTGTGCTTTAAAATATTGTTGTCTGCAAGGGTCTTTTACGTATTAATTTTTTATTTCAAAATAAATTTTGACCTATTATGTGTCTGTAAAAGGTATTACAACATATTGCAAAAATAAAAACCTTACTTGCCGATCCTAATTTAAGAATGAACCCAAATATTTAATATAGTAGGTCAAGTGGGGTAAAAATATGACATTCGATTCCTTGGCAAAAAATAAGACATCTCTAACATATAAACAATAAATAACGTTTTCTCAATCAATTTCATTTATATATTACCTTTTCTGGTCCTCTACTATATAAAATATTTTAACCCAGGTGTTTAAATAATATTGTTATAAGTAGTTTTATTTGCAAGGGCAATTTTTAACGAAAAATCTTTTAAATTTGCCTTAATTTTTCCTGCAGGTCCCCCACCCCAAGGATGTATTTATGTTGGAGCGATGAGGAACGCGGAGACCAACAAGGTAATAAGAGCGCGGTAAGAGCAGCGCCGCAAACGCATTGTATTTCTCTGAAGGCTGCTTGGTTTGGCCTCCAAGCGCTGATTCACTTACTGCTCCACTATAAACACTTGCATATAAAACTACGAAATACCTTTTTTGCTTTTCTCGTTCCTCATCGCTCCAACATAAACACATTCTTAAGCCGGCTGTCCATAAGAGCGATTTTCCGCTCGCGGATGATAATTCAGCGTTGTGATTGGCGGGAAAAGCATTTTAAATTTGCACTAACCAATCACAACGCCGAATTATCATCCGCGAGCGGAAAACCGCTCTCATGGACAGCCGGCTTTATCCTTGCTGTAGTTTTTCTTGACTTTTAAGCGCTGCTTATTGCATTGCTCTACTATAAACAGTTGCATATAAAACTACGAGATACTTTTCTTCGCATTGAACACACCCTTAGGCAGTTTACACACTAATACAACGCAACTCACACTAGCGCAACTAGTCTCATAAATAATACCCAGTGTGTACTGCCTAAGAATATCAAAGTTCAAAGACGTAAAAGACCACATCTTTGCGAATTCACCTACCGAGTGGCGGCGAGTACGTGCAGGGCAGGCCCAAGGGGTGAGGCGACCGCCTCAGGCGGCATGTTTACAGAGCGGCACAAGCGGCAAAATAATCCGTCTTAATCTAAAGTTAGTTTTGAGATCTAGTGAAATTTAAAGTGGAGACTTTTTTGGGAATTCATTTTTCTTCGTCTTTAAACATAAAATAAATGTAAAAGAGAAAAGAAAATTAATGGGGTAAATCTTTACAATTAAATAAAAAAGAATTAACACATATACACAAACAGTCGAGGTGGGGACCTTTTTTGCTCTTTAAAAATTTTGTACCTCAATTTTAATTTCCTTGTAGGGGCGTCAAATTTGTAGCCGCCTCAGATGACACTTTCTTGACATTCGGTTTAAAATGTGTTGATGACCCTTTACACCAATTTCGTGAGCAGCAACAAATTTTAAGATAAACTTTTACCTAGAAAAATCGACTGTAAAGCTGGCGTGACGGGTTTTTACGAGTTAACTGATTTCTAATCTTTCTTGACTTTTGGTTTATAATTTGTTGCTGACTCTTTAAATCTTGACAAACAATTTAGTAGGCAGCAACAAATTCTTAGATTAACTTTTACCTAGAAAAATCGGTTATAAAGCTGGCAAGACCGGTTTTTGCGTGTTAACCGATTTTCAATCTTTTTTGACATTCTGTTTATAATTTGTTGCTGATCCTTTACACCGTGACAAACAATTTCGTGAGCAGCAACAAATTTTTAGATTAACTTTTACCTAGAAAAATCAAGTGTAAAGCTGGCGTGAGCGGTTTTTGTGAGTTAACCGATTTCTAATCTTTATTGACTTTTGTTTTATAATTTGTTGCTGACTCTTAACACCTTGACAAACAATTTCGTGAGCAGCAACAAATTTTTAGATTAACTTTTACCTAGAAAAATCAAGTGTAAAGCTGGCGTGAGCGGTTTTTGTGAGGTAACCGATCCCTAATCTTTATTTACATTTGGTTTATAATTTGTTGCTAAGTCTTTACATCTTGATAATCGATTTTGTGAGCAGCAACAAATTTTTGTAATAACTTTTACCTAGAAAAATCGGGTATAAGCTGGCGAGAACGGTTTTGCGAGTTAACGGATGTTCAATCTTTTTGACATTCGGTTTATAGTTTGTTGCTGACTTTTTACACCTTGACAAACAATTTCGTAAGCAGCGCAAAATTTTTAAAATAGCTTTTACCTAGAAAAATCAGGTATCAGATATCTCCCTAATGGTTGACTTTTGACCCTATGTTTATAAAGCAAACTACCCTTTATTTTAAACAAGGAATGGCCTTCCAAAATTTTTCGCCTTTGTTCAGAAACACCCTGTAAAAAAGATAACCTTAGCAACACAAAGCTAGGACAAGTAGTAATTAGGGTGTTTTAATATATAATACAAACACGCTAAGCCAAATATGCAGAGGTTTAAAGTTCTTAGCAACAAAACGGCATAAAACTATTAGAACGGCACGTAATAAAACAAAACTTACTTTGGAAACCAAACTGAGCCCGAAATCCGTCTATCTCGCTGTGTTCGCTAGATCCAATAATCCGACGAATCCTAAAAGTAACAGGAAGGCGCAGTCTGGAGCAAGGGATCAACTAAACAGACTGGGGAGCGGTAACAGCGACAGATGGCGCTGTTTACGACCCTAGATGAAATTTAAAACCTTATTATACGAGTTCAGATTAATGGATATAGTAAAAACTGGGCTATGTTTTAGTTAAATGTTACATTTCCCGGAATAAAAAACTATTTTGTTTTCCAGAAGTTAACGAATATATTTGTTTTATTTATAATTATGATAAAAGTTTTAAATTCTTGGGCATAGAGGCTCCTAAATGGCCAAAAAAAAAGAAACAAATACATAACCTGGTAGAAACGACTACTTGGCTGGTTACTTTAAAATTACGGAGTCTCCAAATAAATGGATGACCCCGGGTCGCAATGACGACTGTGACACGTGTTTCATCCTTGTTGGGAATCATCACAACCGCTGTACATTACTGACAACTCGACTATGTTTCTAGTCGCCTAAGCATAATCCCCGTCGAAACCAAGGGAGTAAATTTAGACGGTCAGAGCCATCTCGCCAAGCAATTCCAAAACAACCAGCCAGAGCACCGTTAGGTTAAGACGGTAAAAAGGGCGCCATCTAGGTGTTTATGGCGTAAGTAGCACGTGCTGTAATACCAACAAACCATAATGGAAACTGGTACACTCATCAGTTTACGGGTTTATGAATTTCGGATGAGCAGTTTTGCACAACTCCAGGTAGGTGGCGTTCAGCAAAAGCTGAAAGGTATGATAAAATTACAAAGGCAGTATATTTCACCCAACTGCATATAATAATAAGAAGAAGTAATGTTCTTGCGCCTTACAATAAACAATTTAATAAAAGTTTTAAATTCTTGGGCATAAAGGCTCCTAAATGATAATTATATTTACAGAGTTGTCCAAATTATGTTTTTTTTTAGTAAGTTTGTAATACGTCGAAATACAGTTTTTTTAATGCATGGCAAACTAGTAGCATTTTAAACGCTCTTTAATAATAAAAAATTGGAAAGACAATATAGTCTATTTTTGAAAGTTAAAATAAAAAAATTGGAGCTGCAAGCTTAAAATTTTTCTAGGATTTAGTTAATTCATAGTAAGATTTAAAAGAAAATTGACAGGCGTTCTACCTAACTTGTGAAGCAAAACTACAATGGTTTAATTTAACTTTCAAAAATCTTCAAATACCAAATTTTATAAAAGTTTGTTTTAGGTTAGTTTTGGTTAGTTTTTTTTATTTTTTAATCTCTATTGAGTTTCAATATTTTTAAGGCCAGTTTAATTATTTTATATTTGTTTCTACTTTTTAAAATTTTTAATATTATTAATAGAAGTAAACATATACAAAAAATATCAATAAAACCTTTTCTTCGCAAGTAATAATTAAGGCAATGCTCGACTACCAGAACGTGGGAAAAACGTATCCCTCCCTAGCATCGCGCCTCCATCGCACACAGCATCGCGAAACATCGGCTGGCAAATCAAGGGAAATTATTTCCCTGCCAAGCGCCGCAAAGACTTAACACCCACAACTTTTATGACTGCATCGCTTTTCAGCAGAATGATTTTCCCTCGATTTTCCAGCCGATATGCTTTGAGACCAATCGTGAAGCATGTGCGATGCTGGAGCGATGGTAGGGAAGAGGTAGGTACGTTCTGGCTGCACTGCCTCAAATACTGACACGGATCAACAGAAACAGCTGATCTCTTTCTTTTATGTTTCTTATGTTTAAACTCTTAGAGCATAAACTACTAGAGGCAGCTTTGCCGCAGAACAATATACGTTAGAGACAGAAAAATAAAAAAAATTAGTACTTTTTTTCCACAGTTCTAAATTATATTTAATGTGAACACCGCGAAGGTCTACTTTTTTGAATAAAAAACAAACATTTTTATAATCGGGTGGGTTCCAATAGACGAAGTAATCGATGAGCATACTGAAAAGAAATATACAGTTAAACATAGTATACCCTTTTCCTTTTTTTAGGTCGGTTAAAAGGGTTAATCCATTCCGCTGACGCTTCTTTGTTAAACAACGTAAATTTACTGGGTTAAAATTTTTCTATGCATAACACACTTAAAGTGCTAATAACTTTAAAACACGCTTTTAAGGAAAAACAATGAAAATCCCCCGACTAACAAGTTTATAATTTCTTAATAAATATTAATGAAATTTATATATTCCTCATAATCTATAGGCGCTTTTAAAGAATATGCAAATATGAAATCAAAATGGTAATTTCATTTAAATTGTTAGATTATACTTAGTTAGAGAACTTAATTTTCTACGATTTTATTGTCTTCGCTATGTAAGGAAGCGTACAGCATAATTCTCTTTTAAAACTTACAAATTAAAACTTCAAATAATTGTTACCCAATGGCGAACAACGACGGGAATAATTGATGTGCACTCTAAAGAAAGTAAATCCATTAAAACTTTTCGATTTGATACTATAAACTTCGTTTTTAGCGATTCCTATAAAAGTGTTTTTTACTAATTGTTACCTTTACTTACAGGGGCAACACAAAAAAAAATTACTACTTATAACTTCTTTAATATATAAGGTCATATAGGTCAGTGTTAATTCTTAGTAATTTTGCTATTAGTCAAAATACAAAGCTGTTTAAATTTAAATATAAGTGTAATAATTAGAAAAAAACAATTTTTAATTATGTCTTTAAGTTACGCAGGAAAATAGAATGTTTCTTTTTCAATTTAATTTCTAACAACAATATCCAACACAATTTTGTATTATTTGTAAAACTAGCCGACCCCGTTGGGCGTTACTTATATTTTTCTCTCAACTTTTTTTTTTAATCATAATAAAATATAGGCTATAGTATTCCTGCATAGTGTAGCTTTCTAATTGTAAAAGAATTTTCATCATCGGTTCAGTTCTTCAGAAAATTAGCCCTTTCAATTAAACAATCAACAATCAAAATATCTCTGGCGGACGACACCGGACTCGGCGGGCTCTTATATATTTAGAGAGCTAGGCTCTGGGATATTCAGAAAAGTTTAAAAATATTTTCTTTTTCACAACTTACGAAGTTCAAATATTCGACAACAGATGGCGCCACTACACTTAATTTCCAAGTTAAAGGGTTGAAAAAGCCTTTATATCTTTAAAAATACGCCCTTTAGGTTAAAACGGGAACTTTCTTGTTCGAGGGAGTAGGGAAAGATAGCCGATTGACGGGCCTCCGTCTACCGGTGGAGCTTATTATCTCAAGATCTCTGACGTCATTCGAAATTTAGGAATCTTGCGCAACGCGTTGTTTAGGGCGTGGTCCCTACTATCTGTCAAACCATAAATGTCATCTGTCACCTGTCAAATGTCACCTGTCACCTGTCATATGTCAAAAATCACGTGATTTAGAAAATGACCACCAGGCGTAGGATACTTGCGCCAAGACCATAAATTGATGTGCGCAAACGCGAAAATCCCAGGTCATGCCGTTCGGGCGCTATCGACAAAAATCGTTATTTAACCCTGATGATGAGTCATTGGCGCGCGGTTTAAATTTTTTAAAATAGTATTACGTCATACCTACCGAATAGCGAAAACCGCATGGCGCCATCTTTAGACATAAGGGCGCTACAGCTGTTTAAAATATGATGAGAGAGACCAACTAGCGATTAGAACGGTAACCCTATGGTAAATCGGTCATTGTAGCCTTATTATTAAACTTAGAATAATGAAACTTGGCAAAAGGATAGTCGACGACGTTTCGCCAATGATTTCAAGGTTATCAATCCTAACATGTTAGGCACTGCACCCTCCGCACCTAAACCTTGGGCTTAAGCGCGGGGTGTAAGCGGGGAGCTTAAGCGCAGGTGTAAAGCTTTATAAATTTCAAGGTCAAAGCATACGTCAATAATAACAAAGATAGCTGCAGTTAGATAATAAACGGTAAAAAACAGTGGTAACTAAATAAAAAGCAGTGTTTGTAGTAAAGCATTTATTATAAAATAAAAAATACATACATGGTTGTCATATTTCTAAATAATTCTTAGAATAATGCCTTATAAAATAAAAAGCAGTGTTTGCAGTAAAGCATTTATTTAAAAAAAAATACATTGTTGCCATATTGCTAAATAATTCTTAGAATAATGTATTATTACGGTTATTTAAACTTTTCTCACAGACCCTGTTAATGGTGAATATTTTACAAGTTTGTCATGAATAAATAAACAGTAAGCATTTGTATTTGCAGAAAAGTTTTCTTTTGTTTCAATCTCTAATCTTACATCAATAATGCCAGAATTAAGGATTTCATTTTGTCTTGAACAATCAATTACAATTAAACATGCATTGTTTTTAAATTTTTTGGGAGTTAAAAGTGGTTCGTTTTCTTTTTCGTAGTAGCTTTCTTGAAATTCTGAGTACATTTCATAGAGAGTAGCTATTATACCTCTTGAAATTTCCAAATTTAAATTATCGTATGGATAAAATTCAGAATTTAAATAAAGCTTTGCATTTGATACATCACAATGATCAAATAAGCTACAATTTTTCTTGTGGTTATCCTTTCGATCTGTTTGAAAACCTAAAATTATCCATCTTGGTCTTTCCACCTGCACAGAAGTTTTAATGGTCCATGTAAGGTGTTTTCCAATCGGTATTGAAGGATGTTCTGTGAGTTCCCAGCTTCTAAAACCGATATCCAATTCAGTTCCACTTCCAACAATCTGTAAAAGTTCTAGTCGTTCAGCATCGGATACTGTAATATGTGGTAGCCTCCAAACAATTTTATCAATATTAACTTGTACATTTTCTCCATCGGTAGTGTTAATAACGGCATTTTTATCGGAAGAACTTCTTAACAATATTAGTTCATGCTTAACATTTATAAGTATCTTTTGAAAATCTTCAGCGAATCCTAGTAATGTCCTTAGTGGAACACAAACATTAAAAGTTCCGTTTGAGCCCATCCCGTCCCAGGTAAAATCATCTTCAATACTCCAACCAGCGTTTTTATATTTAATTAACTCATTACCATTGTAAGAGACATAACCTTTCATTGTTGCTGCTATTCCAGGATATCTAGTCGAATCAATAACTTTTCCGCCAATTTCAAGACGAATTTCTTCAAAGAGGTGTCCCACAAAGTTGTTTACAAGTTTAGCAGTGTCTGAAACTCTTCCATCAGACCCTTTTAAAAGTCGTCCTTCCAAATAAATATGACTTGCCCAAGGTAGGGTGTATATATCAGTTTGTTGCACCGGTATTCGAATTTCATCATTATTTTTGAAAGAGCTGGAGTACGGTAAATGGCTATGCCTTTCTATTTTTGTAATAGAGTTATCAAAGTTTAGCGAATCTGTCACGTTTAAAATGCTCATTTTCAAAGTTTTTAACAAGAAGCCCTATGGATGCAAGAAATCTTATATTTTCTTCTGTTAATCTCTTTTAGTGTTCCAAAGCTGGTTAAAATTGACAATTTTCTTGGCGTTATATTTCACAACCATAACACGTGTGCTCTGCACAACGTTCTGCAGTATACTGACACACACATCACAAAGTAGTTATTTATAAAGACTTTCTCAAATGTAATCTAATAGTAATAACTTCTCCTCTAAAGTCAACCAATTCACCATCTTGATCAACCAGTTTTAATATAATTTTGGTGGATACAGGCATATAAAGCACATTTTGAGGAATTTCTATAATTTTGAAACCAGCTGATACTGATGGCGAAAATTCATGTATTGTATGAACAAGCTTATTATTGTGATATGCGCCAGTAACGATATTACACTCGATTTTAATCACGTTAATTTTCAGAATATTTACAGGTGTTTGTGATACATGTTTAACGTTGGGCTTTAGCAAAATATTATGAAATCCCAACAATTTTCCAATAGAATTTGTCTTAGTAAAGTCAACTGTATGAGAACATTCAAGCTCGCACTTGAGCGTATTAACATTACCCTTTAGGCTTAGGGTACAATTAAAATTATTGATGGCTTTATTTTTTCCTGTATGGCCTCTTGTAGATAATCATTTATTGCACTTATTTGCTTCTAAGATGGAACTATTACCACTCAAGCTAAAGGTATGCATGACGGTTGAAGTAAGACTAAATTTATTTCTTGAGTCATCTGTATTTATAGGGTTTTAAATAGAGTCCCAAACCGTTTTTGTATGGTCCTAAATATAAACCGCTACCAGTTTTGCTAATCGCAATAGATTCTATTGTTTTGTTGTGTCTCTTTTCTTCTTCTAATCTTTCTTGTGCCGCCTTAGAATCTTTAACAGCTTTTACAATCCCTGATATTCCGCCGCTAAGTGCTCCTACGGCGCTTAAGCCGGCAAAAAGTGGTATTAAAAATGGTAGAAATCCGCCGACTACAGGTAAAGGTACTACATCTGCAGGTTTTTCTTTTTCCACCCCATTGAATGCTTTCAGAGCTACTTCAGCAGCAGAAAAAAGATCTTGCAGTTTTTCCACGTACAATGCCTCCTCGCTCTTTCAAACGCAGTCGCGAAGGAAATCCCTTGCCTCTACGAGCAGTTTTTTTCTTAATTGATTTGTTCTTAAACTTCTGCATGACCGTACAGCACAAAGTCTTTGGCAATACTAGGGATTGAATCAGAATGTTAAGTATATTTATATATGTTACGCTATACTATATAACTGTCATCATTTAGTTCCCACCCGTCATTGAGTCAACACGTGTCTAGAGCTACATAAAGATTATTAACAATAATACCGTATTTAAGAAAAACAGTACCGTATTTAAGAAAAACAGTACCGTATTTAAAAAAACAGAGCCGTATTTTAGAAAAACAGTGCTGTATTTTAGAAAAACAGTGCTGTATTTTAGAAAAACAGTACCGTATTTTAGAAAAACAGTACCGTATTTAAGAAAAACAGTACCGTATTTTAAAAAAACAGAACCGTATTTAAGAAAAACAGTGCTGTATTTTAGAAAAACAGTGCTGTATTTTAGAAAAAACAGTACCGTATTTTAGAAAAACAGTGCCGTATTTTAGAAAAACAGTGCCGTATTTAGAAAAATAGTGCTGTATTTAGAAAAAACAGTGCTGTATTTAGAGAAAAACAGTGCTGTATTTTAGAAAAACAGTGTTGTATTTTAGAAAAACAGTGCCGTATTTTAGAAAAACAGTGCCGTTTTTAGAAAAACAGTGCTGTATTTTAGAAAGAACAGTGCCGTATTTTAGAAAAACAGTGCCGTATTTTAGAAAACAGTGCTGTATTTAAGGAAAACAGTGCCGTATTTTAGAAAAGCAGTGCTGTATTTTGAAAATAAGACCGTTATCGCTTAAGCTAATTATTAAAAATATATCTTAACCATGGATTTGAACAAGTTGGACAAGGATGTGAGGCGTAAAATAAATGAAGCTACCGATAGTATTCGAGAAAAAATACCAGGATTTAAAGAAGCAGCAACGTGAGAATGGCGAGCTAGAGTTTGACACGAATGATGATCAACGCTCAGAAGATAAGCGGAGTTTGCAAGAAGATCCAAACATTCTTCAACTCCTTGATAAACATTCGCGTAGTGTAAAAAAATTATATGATTCAATAAAAGCTGGTCGTTATGAGAATGCTGTTATATTGGAAAATACTTATAAACCTTTGGCAAAAATAATATCCAAATCAATACAAAACGCTCAATCTTGTAAACAACCATTTACACCTCAAAGTCCTTAAAAAGACGTCAAAGCGAAAATTTTACTCATACAGTAATAAAGAAAGCACGAACTCCTCTTAACTTTGCCAGTCCCGTTAAAAAACAAGACGATATAGCTGAACAAGAAGAAGAATATATGGATGATGAGACATCGGAAGATAATCAAATGATGGAAGAAGGGCGGAAACAGAGGAAACTGATTTAAACAGAACTATCTATGAGCACCAACCTGAAGAAAGTTACTTTGATGATGACTTTAGAGTAGACCCACAATTTAATCCTGTTCAGATTGATAGTATTCCAGAAGAATCCTTTCGAGAATATCTAGATCAGTATGATCCACTACCTAGAGAATATGTGGAAGGTTTTATAAAAGATACGGAAAACGAGTACGATCGAAACTATTTAAAACATGATATGGCTATTGATCATCTAACTTTCGGCGATTCTCGACTTGAATTTAACGGCCCAGATATTTATGTTAAAGGGGAAAAATTTATTGGAACTCCTGGTCTATATGAACTTATATTCAAGACCAATCCGTTAAAAAACAAATTTACAGCACTAGACGAGCGAGCATTTGCAAAATTGGTTATGCTAACGAATGCTAGTAAGAGAAATTTTGATGAAAACGAACAGCATGCTGGCAACAGAGGTGTCAAGTACATGTTAACAATTAAACCATTACTCGAACGTATAAAAGAGGAGCGAATAAGAAAACAAAAAGAACGCGATAAACAGTTGCGAATTACAAGAGCACAAAATACTCAAGGCTATGGTTTACCAATTGATACTAAACATAAAATATTTAACAATAATAAAACTGATTATATTTACTGGGATGATCCAAATGAGCTTGTGGATAGATTAAGATTGTTAATGGCTAGCAAGCAAGTGGGTATCAATAACCACCAAAATGAGATTATGAGTATTATTGAAGAGTTAAAGGAAGCCGATATTATTGAATAAAAAGAGTTGATTTAGTAACATAACATCATTTCAAGATGACTCTCGACAAATTCGGACGTAATTTAACTCATCCATATCATTTAGCAAAAAGCTTAAAACAGAAGATGGTGTAAAGGATAAGCCCGAAAACAACTTGTATGGCTACATGAATATTATGTTGGTTTGCGAAAAGGGTTTGTCAAAACATCTTTTTATAAATGGCACAAAATTTGATTACTACAGGTTTCCCATTACAAGTGGAATTATTGAATATGTTAATATCGATACACCTGTTAAAACGTATATAAACGCAACAGCATATGAAAAACCAAGTGAGTTGTTACACCAGAAGTTAAATTTAAATGATTATATTTTATTTTTAACACGCTTTTATTAACTTGGGTTGTAACTATCTATCTATCAATCTATCTATCTGGCTGCCTATGTAACGGAATCTTTGAGCCTAATTTTAACCAACTTCCAGCTATTCGATTTCTTTGAAACTTTGCACACGTATTAAGGAAACATGACAATGCAATAATCTGCAAACAGTATCCCGTTATCTTGTTTTTTGTTCGCCAGGAAAAAAAAATCCATTATATTATAAAAACAACACCTAGGTTGCCATCTGTTGGCAACATTTCAAACTTTGCTATTAAATGAAGAAGAAATTTTTAGTGGGTTGCAATATGTTGGCAACGGTCCAAACATTGCCTGGATTGCCATCTGTTGGCAAAATTTCAAACTTTGCTACTTAATGAAGAAGAAATTTTTTAGTGAGTTGCAATCTGTTGGAAAAAATTTTAAAATTTGCTACTCTTCTTCATTAAAAAATTTTTTTTCAAGAGTAGCAAAAACTAAAAAACGAAAAATAATTAATAGTTTAAAAAACTAAAAAACACGCTTTTATATGCAACCTGAACTAAAAATTAGAAAATAATTTTTTCATTAAAAAAATATTGTCATTTCATAGTAAAAAGCGTGGGGTGATAAATATATTAAATGTTATAATTATTATATTTGCAAATATCTATGATGGAAAAGTTATGAAAAAATAGTAAAATGCACCCCACGCTTTTTACTATGAAATGACAATATTTTTTTTAATGAAAAATTATTTTCTAATTTTTAGTTCGGTTGCATATAAAAGCGTGTTTTTTAGTTTTTAAACTATTAATTATTAGGAGATAAATTACGAACACGTACCAAAATACATGTTGAGTTTATAATTAAATATCATATTTTATAAGGTATTATTCTAAGAATTATTTAGCAATATGGCAACAATGTATTTTTTTTTAAATAAATGCTTTACTGCAAACACTGCTTTTTATTTTATAAGGCATTATTCTAAGAATTATTTAGAAATATGACAACCATGTATGTATTTTTTATTTTATAATAAATGCTTTACTACAAACACTGCTTTTTATTTAGTTACCACTGTTTTTTACCGTTTATTATCTAACCGCAGCTATCTTTGTTATTATTGACGTATGCTTTGACCTTGAAATTTATAAAGCTTTACACCTGCGCTTAAGCTCCCCGCTTACACCCCGCGCTTAAGCCCAAGGTTTAGGTGCGGAGGGTGCAGTGCCTAACATGTTAGGATTGATAACCTTGAAATCATTGGCGAAACGTCGTCGACTATCCTTTTGCCAAGTTTCATTATTCTAAGTTTAATAATAAGGCTACAATGACCGATTTACCATAGGGTTACCGTTCTAATCGCTAGTTGGTATCTCTCATCATATTTTAAACAGCTGTAGCGCCCTTATGTCTAAAGATGGCGCCATGCGGTTTTCGCTATTCGGTAGGTATGACGTAATACTATTTTAAAAAAATTTAAACCGCGCGCCAATGACTCATCATCAGGGTTAAATAACGATTTTTGTCGATAGCGCCCGAACGGTATGACCTGGGATTTTCGCGTTTGCGCACATCAATTTATGGTCTTAGCGCAAGTATCCTACGCATGGTGGTCATTTTCTAAATCACGTGATTTTTGACATATGACAGGTGACAGGTGACATTTGACAGGTGACAGATGACATTTATGGTTTGACAGATAGTAGGGACCACGCCCTAAATAACGCGTTGCGCAAGATTCCTAAATTTCGAATGACGTCAGAGATCTTGAGATAATAAGCTCCACCGGTGGACGGAGGCCCGTCAATCGGCTATCTTTCCACTACTGAGGGGGATGAAGGGCTATCACACTATATAAGTCCTATTTATCGTATCAGGACTCCTTTTTAAGTTTTATCGGCACGCACATTTTATCGACTTAGTTTTATTATATATAATGATTAATAGTTACCTCATTTTTGTCAATTTTCATATATTTATTTATAACTCGCCCTTTATCTTACCAATCAATGAAAACATTGTATTTCTTAGATTTAAACCATGCCGACCATGTGATAATTTGTGCCAAAGTGTGATTTAATATTTTTGTTCATGCCTTCTCTTGTAGCACCTATCATGGGACACACTGTATAATAAAAAGTTAATATAATTTTCAGATTTGGTTGGTTCTTAAAGCTTTTGAAAAAAACTTCTTGTGGTTGAATAATATACTGAGTTTTCCATTAAAAAAATGCTAATAAAACTTTTTAAAGCTTTTTAATAGATCTTTTAAATAGGGATAAAACATTCAGTGTGCTCGATTTTAAAAAAATCAAATTTACTTTCTAATACCAAAAATATTAAAAAGCGTTTAAAATGCTACAAATCTACTAATGTAAACAATTTTGTATTTTAGCTAATAACAAAGTTACTAATGGCAAGCAAGAAAACTTTAATTTAGTAAAAATACCTTATTAAAGTTTATACATATTCGTGAAACTACAATACACTAATAGAAGTTTGAATAAAACTTTATAAACAATTATTAACAAAAATTTTACGATTAAATTTATCTGAGACAATTTATACAATATTGCATTTGGCCAAACACCATTAATTACTGTCCCGACACACTGCAGTTTATTATTGTTCCCGTTTTTTATTTTTGAACAAATTAATTTCAAAAGTAAGACCTTGTAACATAAAATCGATGCATAAATAGAATATTTTAGAGTAAAATTGACAGATAAAAATTTTAAAGTGGCCGCTGGGCGCCATCTTGGAAAAAATTTAATGAAAAAGGCGTCTTCTGGCATACTTTTTAAAGCTTCTGACAAGTACTTTATAATCCTAGAATAAAAATCAATGCTTTAAACCAATACAAAATGGCGGTACTTTAAAAATTTACGAAATACCCAATTTGGATGGCCATATTTCCAGAAACTAATAAAGTTAGATGGACCAAATGTGGTATTTTCTTAAAGCTTTTTAAAGATCTTTTTAAAGTGATACTGGTGATACTATACAGGGTAGGAAAAAATTAAAGCATCCTGTATATTATAACAACACTAAAAAGATCTATAAAAGACCATTTAGAAAATACCACACTAGGTATATCTATCTACCTTTATTACTTCGAAAATTTGGCTATCCAAATCAGGTATTTAGATAATTTTTAAAGTACCGCCATTTTGAATTAGGTAAGGGTTATGACTTTGTACTCTAGGGTTTGAAAATACTCGTAAGCAGCTCTAAAATTATTTGCTACAAGACCCTTTTTTCCATTTATTTCTTTTCCAAGATAGCGCCCAGCCGCCACCTTAAAATTTTTATGTGTCAATTTTACTCTAAAACATGGTATTTATAAATCAATTTCATATTCCAAAGCTTAACTGTTTTTAAATTAATCAGTTTCAAAAATAAAAGGGGAGGAGAGAGACATTAAATAAGTGTTCTGTATAGAATCTATAAAATTTTTGTTGAAACCGATAAACCTGTTTTTGAACTTCATATTCACAAAATTTTACAGCAAGGACAAAATTATTTTATAAATATTATTAACATAATATGAAATGGGGTTGTTTAACCTTTCTTTAGTCTACTAATGTTTTGGGGTAATTTTAAATAGAGAAACTGCATTTTTAATAGTCTAGTAACAACTTTACATTTTAAAGGAAAATAGAGTAAGCCGATTTACGAATTACGATATTGTAATGTTAAAAAAATATTTGAATATTACTAAACTTTCTTTAAAATAATTTTCATATGAATTATATTTAATTTATATTAACGTATTATGTATTAAATTTATTAAGTAAAATACCTACATCTACAGGGTGATATTTAATAAGTGTCCGATATTTCAGAGAGTGATTTTTCAAGTATTTTTAAGGTAAAAGGTTCCTATGAACGTGTGGTCTAAGATGCTTCACTTTCAAGATACAGGGTGTCAAAGTTTTATTTTTATTTATGTTTTTCTGCATAATTTCCTAAATAATGCCGATTTCCAAACGAAAATTGGTACCTGGGGGTTTTTGACATGAGAAATTTGAATTTGTTCTTAATTTAGCTCTTACTTGTAGAGGGCGCTAGCCACATGTATATTCTCACTTTCAAAGGCTCATGACTTTTTGTACAACCCTGTATTTACATTTTTGTTAAAAGAAATGGATTCCTTAGTCATTTTTACGTAAAAAGGTACTCTTATTAGATGACGCTAGGAGCAACCGTTTTCGAAATATTTTAGTTTAAAATAATCGATGCATACGCTTAGTAATAAATATGCTAAGTAAAGACCGCCGAAAATGACGGTTTTATCAAGTAGCCTAGTCAATGCATTTTGTTTGTGTTGTCATGTAAAAATTCAGACATAATACAATTTTGACGTACTTTGACGTACAGTTGAGTAGTAGGTAATAAATATTAGTGAGTTTTTTTAAAATGGTAAATTTTACCAATGCTGAGTATGCTGACATGCATTTTACATACGGACTTGCTAATGGAAATGCTTATGAAGCTAAACGTTTGTATCAGGAGCGTTATCCGAATCGCATAGTTCCAACTCCAAAAACTTTTTCAAGAATCCACGGTCGGTTAAGAGAAACAGGAACATTTGAGAAAGCTAGTCACCTGTCAGGTGCAGTTCGAACGGTAAGAACCCCAGATATCGAAGATGCAGTCCTTAATATGGTAGAAGAACAGCCGGATACAAGCACCAGGAAAGTAGCGTTTACGTTAAATATTTCTCATTTTCTGGTATGGAAAATTTTAGTGGATAATTTATTATATCCCTATCATGTTCAAAGAGTTCAGGCACTGCTACCTCGTGACTTTCCCTTACGTATAAATTTCTGTCGTTGGTTTCTCCAATGCCTTATTCAAAACCCTTTGTTTCAAAACCTTATCCTGTTTACCGACGAAGCAAATTTCTCACGTAACGCTATACGTAATTTTCATAATAATCATATGTGGTCAAATGAAAACCCACATGCAATACAGGAATCACATTTTCAAGAACAGTTCTCTGTTAACGCGTGGGCAGGAATCCTGGGAGATAATTTGATAGGTCCATTTTTCCTTCCGGGAAGATTAAATGGCGAGATATATCGTCGTTTTCTTGAAGAGAATTTGCCTATTTTACTGGAAAATGTGCCACTTAGACTAAGGAATGAGATGTGGTTTATGCATGATGGTACCCCTGCACATTTTAGCATCCAAGCGCGAGAGTTTTTAAATCAAAATTTCAATAATCGTTGGATAGGTAGGGGAGGGACTCAACCATGGCCTCCTAGGTCGCCAGACCTTAATAGTTTGGATTTTTCCTTTGGGGACATCTAAAAACATTAGTTTACCAAACACCTATTCAAAATGAAGAAGAACTGAAAAATCGAATAATGGACTCTTGTAGAACGATTGAAAATACTCCAAGAATTTTCCAGAGGGTACGCGAATCAATAAGGAGAAGATTGGATGCGTGCCTACAGGCAGGGGTGGGCATTTCCAACATTTATTGTGATTTTGATCTGGTTTTTCATTCTGTTTTTATTTAGTGTTCGTCTGTTATTTTTTTTTAATATTTCATGTTGATTAAAAAAGTTAATTTACAAAATTGTTTCATTTTTTCAAAACACATGCATCGATTTCAAACCAAACCAAACCAAACCAAAATATTTCGAAAACGATTGCTCCTAGCGTCATCTAATAAGAGTACCTTTTTACGTAAAAATGACTAAGGAATCCATTTCTTTTAACAAAAATGTAAATACAGGGTTGTACAAAAAGTCATGAGCCTTTGAAAGTGAGAATATACATGTGGCTAGCGCCCTCTACAAGTAAGAGCTAAATTAAGAACAAATTCAAATTTCTCATGTCAAAAAACCCCCAGGTATCAATTTTCGTTCGGAAATCGGCATTATTTAGGAAATTATGCGGAAAAAACATAAATAAAAATAAAACTTTGACACCCTGTATCTTGAAAGCGAAGCATCTTAGACCACACGTTCATAGGAACTTTTTACCTTAAAAATACTTGAAAAATCACTCTCTGAAATATCGGACACTTATTAAATAACACCCTGTATAAAGACAGGTATACAGAGTGTCCGTTACCAACAAACTCTAATGAATGATTATTTAATAAAACTAAGAATAATCCTTATGTGAATATATGTTAAAAACGTCTTACTCTTTAAACTACAAGGTGTTAAAATTTAAATTAAAATATTTGGTATACATTTTTTATAAATAATTTAATAAAGAGTTGTAATTTGTTACAATATGCAAAGCGATTCATTTAAAAAAATCTATTTGACAATAAAAATTCAATTTTTAGGTCACCTTGTATATTTATTAGTACTGTCAATAAAATAGTGTATCTCAATAAACATTTTTTAACGTAAGTTTCTCTTTGTATCTTCAACAGGGGCAATGATGTTTTGTGCATAAATAGAGTCGGGACACCCTGTATATTTTTCCAACCAATTTGACATTGTGTGGTTGAATAGAATGATGTTAAGGATATATATTTAAATCAAGTGTTTCTTATGTTTTAATGAAAAATCACCCTCAAAGTTGGGCGGTATTTTCCAAACATCCTGTAAAAACTTTTCTTCGTAATAAGCAATAAAACTTTTACAAAAGGAAATCTTTTTTGCATATTTTATCATGTATAAAATAATGGTGTATGCCACGTACCAAACAAAACTGTATTAAATATTAAATTTATTTGTTAAAACATGCTATGGAAATATAGAAAATATGTAACAAACAAACTCCTGCTATTGTTCGTCTGTTATTTTAAAACAACATGTATAATGTAAACTTATGTTGAGAAACCTGCTTAAATTCTGTTCCATCAACGTCTGGAATTATTTATACGTTAAAACTTATTACAGTTTCTAATTTATATGAGGTTCGTTTTGGTTACCGATTGAAACGATTCTAGAACAGTTCGAGCCTGCGCAGTCGGGTATAAAGTATTTTGGTTCATTTAGAACCGATTCCGTATTGGATGCTTGCTGTTTTGGTTTATTTTGTGAACTAGTTTTGGACGATTCGAGAACGGTAACAGCAGTTCTAACCCTTGAGTAGGAACTGTAAGAACCGATTCTGAATTAATTGGTGGAGTCTGCGCGTTACATTTTATTTTTCAACATATTTAACCCTATTTTTTGAAAGATTGTTTTTTTGGAATTTGTGTGGTTTATGTTTTTAATTATGGATTTTGGTGGAGTTATGGTAAGTGAACCAAACAAAAAGATAAAGGTATTTTGAAACAATGTTATTAAATACGAATACAAGGTATATAAAATATACCTAAGCGTGTTTTGGTTTTCGAATCGTTTGAACTGTTCTGGGATGATTCGAAACTTCAACTTTATGCACATATAGTTCTGCGCATAACTGGAACTGAACACGAACCGTTCTAAATTTTAGAAACAAAACGAACCTATGGATAAATTATACTTTAAAAAATACATTTATCTCAATTTATTGTACAACAACAACACCTAAATAATTTATTAAAAAATAAGGAACAAAAAATATTTAAATTATTCTCCTCACAAACTTAAATAAACAATCCCAAAAAAATGTATTAATTATTTAATTGGAGCAGCTGTTTTAGGGGCATTTTGCAAGAAAATTAAAGCTCAAAAATTGCAGCTATTTTTTTATTTCTAAAATTTTTATATAAAAAATTGTTTGTTGTCAATATTTAGATACAGTATGGGGGCGTCGATAAATTACGTAAGTTGTTTTCCCAAATTTTGGATCCCCCTTCCCCTTTGGTGAGATTATCCTTATCTTCCCTAATCTCCCGTGCGATTTATGGGAATGCAAAAGTCACCATTTCTCAAACCGAAATTAATTTTGTCACCAAAAATCTTTGAAGACCAAAAAAGGGACACCTTTTCCCATTGTGAGATTTGGTGAGATATTCCTTGATCTCCTCCCCCTCAATGTCTCATGTAATTTATAGACGCCCCCTAAGGTAAACAGTTTGTTAAATTTGTGACAATATGAAATTTAAAACAATAATTTACGATAAAGGTCTGCATTTTGGACATAATAATGACAGCTCTAAATGTCAAGCTGGAAGCCATTTTAGAATATTTTTTAAAACCCCCATTTTAAAACTTCTGACGAATACTTCATAACTCCAGAATGATATTGTTGATAATATACAAATTGTCTTTTTAATGAAACCCTGTATATTGTATTACCATTCAAAAGATCATTAAAGAGCTTTATGAAATTACCACATTTTTTACATCTTACCTTTTTAGTTTCGGAAATATGGCCTTGGAAAAATGGTATCTAGTTAATTATTAAAGTACTACCGTTTTATATTGTGTAAAGGTCCTGACTTTATATTCTGGGGTTATAAAGTCATATGCCATAAGACCCCTCTTTCCATTTAAAAGTATATTCGATGATGGCGCCCAGCTGTCACCTTGACATTAAGAGCTGCCATTATTTGCTGTATTCCTTTTATGCTTCAGAACCGCTCGGAACGACACCATAAGTGTTCCTTTTACAATTTTTGACATTTTTTCATGTTGTAGAACCGTTCTTGACACTATTGACAGTTTAGAGAACGATTCAGAACGGTTCAGCAAGTTAAAAGGAATACACTAAATATGTCAACAAATTCAGTCTCTGATTATATATTATTTTTTAAGTTTTATAAAAATATACCAAAGGGTTTACAAGTTAAAGGGGGCGACGGTCTCAAAGACCTAACTGTATTACCTAAAAATAAATTTTATTCTAGAAAATTTTATTATTAAAAAAAATATTTTAGAGATAAAGTTTAATCAATTATAATTAAGAGTTACGCCAAAAAGTGTCTAAAGTATTGTCACTATATCATTTTTTTAAATTGTAGATTTTTTGACGTCATGCTTACTGTATGAAATAAACGTGGTTCTAAAAGCATTAAATTAACTTGTAATATATGTATGTATGTAAAATCTCCAACCGACTCGATTTTAAAGATTTTATTTTTAACCGATTGAGCTAAAATTTAGTATTTACGATTAGCAGTGCTGTATTTACCATAAGGCTGACTAGGCTACAGCCTAGGGCGCGATAAAAAAATAGGCGCCAGACAGGGGAGTTTTTAAAAAGTTTAGGTCGGGTTGGGATTTTTGGTGACTAATTTGCCTTGTGAATAAGGCGCTTTGGAATGAAATAGGCGCAAAAAGGAGGAAAACACCTTTTTTTTGTCTTTAAATTTTATTTTGGGTGGTGGAGTAATGTGCTTTATACTAAAAATAGACGCTACGCAGGAAAGGACTATTTTTTTATTTTTAAATTTTATTTCGGGTGGTGAAGTAAGGCGCTTTGCACTGAAAATAGGCAGTACGCAGGAAAGGCCTCTTTTTTGCTCTTTTAATTTTTGTTACGTTATGGTTATATTTATCTTAACAATAGGCACTCCGGGAATTCCAGCCTAGGGCGCCCCAAACAGTTAATATAGCCATGACGACTAATTTGGATGACACTACATGAGTGCGTTCCTTTATTAAATGTAAAGTAATTCTTTTACTCTGTTAGGGAATCAAAATTATATTTAAAATTTATTACATTGTAATACCAATTTTTGAACGCTAAGGAATTATTACGTGAATTTCACTTATAACCTGATTTGTGACGTAACATTTTTAAAGATGTTACGTTAAAAGATATCCTTATTTTGAATTTAAAAAGTTTGTGGGTATATTTAGTGGTTTAAAGAAAAATAAGTATCTAAATAAAAATAGCCTAAAAATGAACAAAGTTTTTTAATGATTTCCGGCATGTGGGTTTCTTTTTGGGCGCTGATTACGAATATTAAAGAATCTTTAGTCGGGTACGTTTTGTTTGAGATATTTATCGTCAAACTTGAATAGAAAAGTAACCCAAACTCACCATATTCCCCTTTCTTTTTGCACGCATTCTTGAGTTTTTGCTTATTTGATTTTAAGCCATTAAAAACCCATTTTTTTACTTATTTTACTCATTTTTTTCATAAAATTAAAGAGCATCACTTTTAATTACAGTAGCCATGGCGCCACATTTTTACGTCCGATGACGGATATCTTAAAAACAAAACATTGTCGACTAAAAAATCTTTTAGATTCGTAATCAGCGCCTTAAAAACCCCCGTATGCCAAAAGAAATCACAATCGGCATGGTGTCCGATAAATAAATAATTACTTATCTTTCTTATCGATATTTTCTTTACTTTGATATCAAAATTCAATCAGGGATGCAATGTATAATATACGAGTATATATTTTTTGATATATTAGTTTTATTCCAGCAGAATGTTTGAAACATGTTAGCAACAATCGTAAAACGCAGAAATTGTTACATTAGTCAGAAATGTGGGCAACAGTTTTCTGCTGAAACGAAAAAGTAAACAAGGCGTGCATACTGCTTATACGTCAATACAAGAGAGGTTAGGTTAAAAATTGTCAGCAATGTTTGAAGAAAGTTTGCAAACTTTTCAAACAGTTTCCAACATGTTTCCAACATCTTAAAACTACTGCTGGAACAACAAACAATTGTATAATGTTAGAAACATGGCACTGCTGGAACGACAAATTTGACGTGCGCAGAATCCGAACGGTTGCAAACATTTCTGACAGGCTGCTGGAACAAATCTATTATATTAAATATTTACATTGTTTACCCCATGTTTAGCGCACGCTGTTATTTCTTTATTAAACAATAAGCATACAAAACAGAACAGTTATTTGTAACCGAACACCTACACATTTAGTCATATTGTCTATAAATGTTCTTATTAAAACCTATGTTGTATGTCCTAGTTTAATTAGTAGATGCATAATAATTTTAAATATTAAGAGAAGGTCTTCTTTTTGTTTTCTGTTTAAAAGGCAAAGTGTTATTCTGTAGTAGGAACTACACTGCATTTATTTCCAGTGGTGAATCTATTTCTAAATTATCACTTTTTACATCACCTAACTCTCAATATACGAACTTATTAATAATTAATTATAATTGTTAAAATTAAATATAATTAATGTCAAAGTTTATCAATTATATTTAAATACAAAAATGTAAAAGGTTAATTACTTCGAAAAGGTGATAAACATTATTAAAACAATTTTATACCATTTTTTTTTTTTGTTTATTTAATGTGAAATTTCAAAAAACGGATCCTCTTTTAATTTTTAAAATCTTGTTTATTTGACATTTTGTTAAATTATTAAAAATAAAGGCAATTTTGTCTTGGTCAGTTTTTACATCTTTGTAGTTTTTGGAGCACCTGTACCTACATACCAAAACAATTTTTAAGCAAAATCAGTTTAAATTTTTCAGCCATTTGTCCTACTGTAAAGTCCGTTCGTAGACATTCTGTATTTTCTGAAAGTACAGGTATTTCAAGCATTGACAAGAACTAACGAAGCAACTTAAACTTTAAACATTCCTGTCCAAAATCAATTAAGATTTCTCTTTTATCAGTCTGTCAAACCCAATTTTGCAGTCTAGTTCGCAACAACAAGTTGGGAAACAAACTGGTTAGTTAAAACCAATTTGGACAAAGTTTGTTATACTCTGTTTCGACGTGGTCTGTTCGGTTTACTTAACGTAGCAAAATCTACCAATCTTATAATTTATGACATATATGGTTACAGAAATTATATTTAATTACTAATTTTTTTGTTTATTAATAAAGAACAAACTTATATTAATTTTTATTGGGTTATATTTGTGTATTGCGTAAACATATTTAAAAACAGGTTGTTGATAAATATATTTTGCCCAATTTTGTTCTAATTTACCAGATTTATAAATTGTGTTACCCTAATGAGAGCTGATTTAATTAAATTTTCTAGTCCAGTGGCGTCTCGACAGCATTTGAACGAATATTTCTGACAAAAAGAATCAATTAATTTTATATTTATTCAACATAAATATTTGTGTGTCCTTCCCAAAGCCGCGTCCAGACTTGTAACAATTTCCCGTTTCGTGGACGTGGACGTTAATGGAATTTAGGTCGTTTTAAGGGCTTGGCTAATGATTCGCTGGTGATTTAGAGCTTGTCGGTTTTTTGCGCCAAAGGAGCGCGCAAACAGGTTGGTTAGTACATACCTATGTATAAATGAATGTGTAGGTGTTTGGAGAGAGGTTTGACGAATTGTTGCAAGTCTGAAAGCGGCTTAACAAGCATGGAAACCTTATTTTTCTTTATTTAGCATGGGTCCTAATTTTGATAAAAATAATATTTAATTAACTAAATAATTATATTCTAAAATCATGGGTTTATATGTCCCCGCATCTTTAAAATTTATTGCATTAGATTATAGAAAAAATTACAGGTGGTATATTAACAGGTATATCAGTTGCAATTTTGCCTCAAGAATTTTTAAAATTTTGTAGTTTTTGAAGCACTTGTACATAACAAAACAAATTTCTTAAAGTAAATATTTTTTTAGGAAGCAAAAGAAATTAAAATTTTTGATTTAATTTTCTTACTGTAAAGTCCGTTCGTGGACATACTGTATTTTCTGAAAGTACAGGTATTCCAAGCATTTACAAGAACCAATGAAGCAACTTAAACTTTTAACATTCCTATCCAAAATCAATTAAGATTTCTCTTTTATCAGTCTGTCAAACCCAATTTTGCAGTCTAGTTCGCAACAACAAGTTGGGAAACAAAGTGGTTAGTTAAAACCAATTTGGGCAAAGTTTGTTATACTCTGTTTGGACATAGTCTGGATGGTTTAGTTAACGTAGCAAAATCTACCATATCTTATAATTTATGACTTATGTGGTTACACAAATTATATTTGATTTGATATATATATAATTATTTATTTATTTTTCTTGGGTATAGGTTTTTGTTAATAATTAAAACTACTTCATTACATAGCTAATATCTGACGTTTCGTCCAGCGTAGTGAGCTTTTTCAAAAATATATATTGCGTTCAGGCCACAACCTACAAACAATTACAAAAATTACTATTTTTTTATCACAAATTAAAATAATACATAACAACACATTTAAAAACTTTACATAACACTAATTTTACAAAAACGCACCTCGAAAAAGATTGTTATAGGCTCACATCTTATTTTGATTGAGCCTATAACAATCTTTTTCGAGGTGCGTTTCGTAAAATTAGTGTTATGTGAAGTTTTTTAAATGTGTTGTTATGTATTATTTTAATTTGTGATAAAAAATAGTAATTTTTGTAATTGTTTGTAGGTTGTGGCTGAACGCAATGTATATTTTTGAAAAGCTCACTACGCTGGGCGAAACGTCAGATGTTAGCTATGTAATGAAGTAGTTTTAATTATTAACAAAAAACCTATACCCAAGAAAAATAACTAAATAATATATATATATATATATATATATATATATATATATATATATATATATATATATATATATATATATATATATATATATATATATATTAAATTTATCAGATTTATATATAAGCTGATTTTATTAAATTTGCAAAAAGTCCAGTGGCGCCTCGACAGCATTTGAACAAATATTTTTGACAAAAAAGCCACTCATCAAGCACCACTGACTTTGAATAATAATATGTTGCCAAGTTAACAAAAAAGCCAATTAATTACATATTCCTAAACCCTTAGCACATAAATATTTGTGTGTTATTCCTGAAGCCGCGTCCAGACTTACAACAATTCCCGGTGCCACTTCACGCTGCGCCGCATACCCCGCCACATAGCGCGGACGTGGACGTTGATGGAATTTACGTTGTTTTAAGGGTTTTCAAGATTTGTATCACCAGTGATAAAAATCTTTTGGTTTTTTGTGTCAACGGAGCGCGAAAACAGGTTGATTAGTACATACGTATTTATAAATGATGTGTAGGTGTTTGGACAAATGTTTGGTGAATTGTTGCAACTCTGGACACGGCTTACCAAGCATGGAATACGTGTCGTACAGTGCAGCGATCTCTGGACAAAAACCCTATTTTCGTCTTTTTAGCATGGGTCCTATTTTTAGTAAAAAATGGTACTTAAATACCCAAATAATCATATCCTAAAATCATAGGTTTATATGTCCATGCATCTTTAAAATTTATTGCATTAAATTATAAAAAACATTGCAGCTAGTAAATTAACAGTTATATTAGTTGCGATTGTGATTAAATTGCATAAATTTAAACAATTCAAAACTGTTTTTTTAATAAGTTTTATATAATGGACGTGAAAAGTACATGTAAATTTCTTAATAATTATATTTTAAGGATCTAATTATTTATTGTCTATCAATTTGTTTTTCTTTTTAAAAGAAAATGGTGCAGATATTTACGCATTAATTGTTTTGTTTAGGCAAATTTACTAAGCTATCAAAAAAAAAGATAAAAAAGTATATTTGCAAGTTTTTGGTATTTTGTAGCAAATCTAGTGTAGATATTAGGGTTATTACTCTTAAAACTGCAATTATTTAAAACACTTTTAATAACAAATCGTTTTTACTCTGTAAGAATAATCTACGGCAACTGTTTTGAATCTTAGCTTTCGGCAATATGACAAGAAAAGTTCCCATAAAGCTAATTTATTTATGCTTTTAACATGCAAGATCCTGATGATTCAAAAGGAGTTAGTACAACTCGTTAAATATAAAAATTATTTACAATTTTTGTATAAAGTAAGTTTAAATGCTACTAGTATAAATATAAATTTAAACCCCAATAACTTTTTTTTCTTTATCCCACAAAATTAAGAGAAGTGTCAGTTTGAGTTAGTTTTTAAACCAAATATTAAATTATTATGATCTTTTAAGATATACAGGTTAGAAAAAAGATTTTAATATTTCTAAATGCAACACAGTTCATATTATATCACCATTATAAAGAAGTTCCAAGGAACTTTACAAAAATACCACATTTAATATGTTAATCATTATTGCAGAGACAACAATGAGGCGAGTAACTGGTCCTAACAATTTGTCCATTGTATTAATCCCTTTCTGGTTTAACGCAAGTTCCAATAAATATGTCTTTGTCTTTCATCATGGCAGGCTATCGTAGATGGAGCAATCATCGCTTTGCCCTGGTTGCCAAGTTGTTTACAATTTCTGCATGTAAACTTTAATGTCATTTTTTGGCTCGCATCTAATTAACAGAAAGAAAATATACCATGAATCGAATATTTTTAACTTGACAAACGTTGCCGCAGGCAGTCACGCCGAAATGTTATTCGATATTTGTGTTTGATATTTTTCAATGGCCGATTTGTTTGGACAGTTTGTTTACATTTTCTGTGATTTATTGTACGTTTCGTGGTTTTTTACCTTTAATTGCACTTTGAATATTGACTTTTATTAGTGATCACAGTGTATATATTAATTTGTGCTTTTTAGCAGATAATTTAAGGTAATATGGACATGGTTATCTGTAAGAAAAATCTTTATAAAAACCAAATAAATGACATTTTTAATTAGATGTGTGTAATTATTGAACTAAACCACAATATTTTATATTAATAGGAAACTTAAACAAGTACCTAACATTAAGGGCAAAAATAGCACAGCTATATAATTTGAATTTGGCGGGCAAACGTCGGCTCACGCGCCATCTGCGTTTACCTTCCTTAAAGACAGACAAGGAAGGCCCAGCAGCTATCTCTCTCTTGGTTAATTTATTTACATTTAGTTGCTCGTCTCATTCTTGTCTCTGATTATTGGTTTTAAATATACTAATTTGTCCAACAGTGCCATAAGCTGGCTGCATTGTAAGCCGGTGTTTTAATCGTGTTATAGAGTTTTTCATTTAGTTAAAGATTTTATAATTTTTAAGTAACTATTTACCAAGAATTTTGCTTCTTATAAAAAAATGTTTATACTATAATAAATTTTAATTAAATATATATTTCAAATTTTAAAAGAATTTTAAAAGTTGTATCTTAAGAATAATAAATTTGTAGGTACATTTTTATTTAGGGTAGTGCACCGCTAGACTGGACAGGCTTCTATTGATTCCTACACACTATTTTTTTTTATTTTCCAATAAGGCCATGAAAGGTAATTAGAAAAAAACAATTTGTAAAATCTTTGCATACCATAATGAATTTACCAGTAATGAATAAAATGTTTTTCCAATTTTTAATTCGACGGAGTTACAAATTACTTTTTTAGATAACATTTAATTAGCTTATTAGAAAATAACATAAATTTAGTGTGCGAGCTTATTTTATTAACGTTTTCAAATAAGTCAAATACAATTTCGTTGTAAAATCAACAGAGAAGGCAATATTTAAAGGTATCAAAATTTACATGGAATTTTACATGCACCGGCGATGTACTACTTGATATAAACTAAGAAGTACGCAAAGAAGAATCCGTTAAAATTTGTTACTTTATTTTAAGATAACCCGCTTGCCATATATTTTTACAATTTTATTTTTTAAACTTTAAATATTGTAATTTAAGTTTTTTTTTCTGTCACGCGTAACGTCAAAAAGTATTATATTTTTGTCTTACTTTTTCCTTTTATTTTTTACTTACTACCGAAATTACAAGCAAACAGTGTAAATGTTTTTAATTAGTTTAGAGTTTAATAAATATAATTACTATTTTTATTGTATATTATATAAAAATAAAGAGTGTAATTTAAAAAGCCTGCTTTGGAAAACCATTTCGCATTTACTTCCCTACAATTAAAAGTTAAAAACAGTTTTAAAGCATTACATTGAAGCATTATAAGCTACATGCACTGGAGTGGGACATCGACTTTAGACATGCTACTTACAGGAAACATCCATCAACATGCAGCTGATTTACCCTTTGTGTTTCAAACACAGATCGATTGCGTACATGCATTTTGCACTTCAGAAAAATATAAGAGGTTTTCTTTCCATATGCAATGTTTTAGCCTAGTCGGGAAAATGAGTTTTCTGCAAAAAATAGTTACAAATCATCTTAAAATATGGTTGATTGTTTAAACGATCCGGAGCACAGTGCGTCGATATGTAGACAAAAATGCCAAAATCAACATATTCACAATAACTTTTTTTTCTTTGCCAATATAGAAATATGCAGCTTTATATGTGTTTTTTTATAATACCGAAAAGTGCCTTGCCGTTTGATTATTTTCTTCTCAAACTCAAAGGTTAACTACATTTAGTATAAGAAAAAAGTGTCTATTGTTTTTTATGGCTGATTATCTAGATGGTTTGTATATTAGAAAAAATAATATTTTTATATGTACGATTTTTATTCATGAAATTATATCTTTTAAAATCTGTATTGCAATAAGCTTAAAAGCAATTAAAGATTAAGATTTGGTAAGAATTTTTAAAAATACATCACAAACCACAATTCTCTTTTTGGGCTCATTTTACTTGTGGAAGAGTAGGTAAATATTTTTGTATTAATAAGCTGCAACTATCTGCAACTTTTTATAAAATTTAATTTTTAGTTACGAGAGGTCCGGAAATTACAAAAAAAACATATAAGAAGTTTAAAAGAGACCTAATTTAGCGAAATTTGTTAGTTTAGATGGTGTTATTATCTAACTTAGTGTTTGTTAATGTTGTTAAGTAATTGTAAGTAAATGACATAAAAACCTATTTTCATAACTTTATTCGTCTACTTTAAAGAAAATACAAGAATTGTATTTTAGTCAGTAGAGTAAATTTTTTGATAGAAATATTCGTTTAAGTGCCGCTCGAGACGCCACTGGACCTAGGAAATTTTAAAAAGTCATACCCAAGTTAGCCTCTTAGTGTTACAAATAACATAACCCAATTTCAATAAAATTAGGTAAGGGATTTACGATATTTATAAAAAACAAATTTTAAAATTAAAAGTTTAACACCTTGTATCTTAAAAACTATGCAATTTCGAACCTATGTTTATGTATACTTTTTTAATAAAATTAGCTCATTAATAAGCTTCTAAATTTTTACCGCAACCCTGTATATTTTTGTAAATTGACTCCAATTTTTTAATTACCCTGTATAACAATATTACCGTATTGCTTTCTGCATATGCAGAGCATGATACCCTACTAAATTATATACAATAACAAAACAATTTTAGTGCAATCAGATTGATACGATTTGTATCCCAAAATCCCTATCTTTTGACGCACTGTGCGGAGGCCAGTAGCATAGTTAGAGGTGTTGGGGGCCAGGTCGGAACGCAAAGTCGGGATCTATAGCATTAAAAGTGATTTTTTGGAAAAAAAAATTTTGGAAAAAAAGGTCCTTACTTACAAATGGGGCTCTCCCATTGTTACATGATATACTTAATTAAAGTCGAGCTCCTTTTTCCTACTTTTGACAATAAAAAAAATGGTCCACACCTCCAAACGGGGTCTTTTCTCGCTACATTATATTCTTTTTGTGGTCGGTACCCTCTTCCTTTTTTTTTTTTTCAAAATTCCACTTACTAACAACAAAACCAAGAAATTTTTCCTTTTTTCTATTTAAACGCCCCTTTGTAGGCCCCTTTCTGCTGGGAGCCCTTGGCGCGACACTCTCCCTCATCCCCCGCTCACCCTCGCTTCCTTTGTGGGAATGGCATCTAGAAAAAGACATATCTTGTATTTTTTTGGAAAAGAAAAATACAATACCTAGTTATTACCAAAAACTAAAAAAAAATCACATAATCTTAAAAATAATAGGTAAAAGCCTAAATATTATAAGAGTTTCTAAAGAGTAGGCAATTTTAGTAAAAAGTAAAATTTATGTTTCTTATTTAACGTTGAACATTGGCTTTCGCGCGGCTGTTTTCGCATTTTCGATCTGTGTGTGTAGTGAGTATAGATTTTAAATATTTTTTTTATGCAATTAAATATTAATTTAAAAATTATAGTCTTATCTAGATACCTAAAAGAACATAATTCCTCGATAATTAAAGTCGTATCAACATTTTTGGTAATAATAAATTTTTTTACGGGTTTCGGTTGTCATAAAAGGAGATATTAAAATTTAGATATATACCTAATTAATCCATAAATGTTTTGCTTTGTGAAGCTCTTTTTGTTTAGGTTCTTAAGAACGTTATGCAATTTTTTTAAGTTTGTTGTTTGTTAGATAGAATTTTTTAAGTTAACAAATGTCAACCAAAAAGAAAAAAATATATGGTAATAAACCTTAATGCATAACTTTATCAAGTACCTAAATAAGTAAAGCTCTCCAAAGCAAGAAATGTATTGATCCATTATTGAAACTTTCATACTGCCTTTATGACAACCGAAATCCGTAAAAACTAATGTTTAACAAATTAGAAACTTTTTGGAAAATGGTAAAACAATTTTTATAATAGCAGAATTATATATTTTTTTTGTGTAGTTTCTAGGTAACAGAGTTAATTTAAATATAAAAATATCATTTATTATTGTGGCAACCATTTAAAAGTTATAAATGAATTACTTTTTTTATATTTTAACTTTGAAGGTCAATAACTTCATAAGGAAGCGCGATAGAACTTTTTTTTTATATGAAGTACTAATATTATTTTGGCTCACTCTATTAACCCCATCATTTTTGACCTCTTCTTTGCAGACACCCTCTATGGTAAGAATATTATTATTTAATAAGAAGATAAGGTAATTTTTAAGTGCAAGTATATTGTTTTTCTCCAAGAAAAATTGTTTTAGGTTTAAAATATACTTTTAAGTAAATCAGTAAAGGTGGAAAAGGGGATTTCGGGATTAACTTCAGCCCGGTAGATTAATGTATCGAAGGATACCTTGTACCCGGTTAAGAACATTTACCAAATATGAGCCACGTATACAGGGCCAATCATAAAAAACAAAAAATGTATCCATCAGAAATTGTTGAACGAGTCAGACTAAGATAGGGTAAGTTAATTATATGCTAAATAGTGTATATTCCACTAATCTGACAATTTAAGAGTGACGTAAAGAAAACAGAAAGCTACAAAAAAAATCAGTTTAACATTTTCGAGCGTGGCTATTTTTTTATTTTAAAGAAAATAATTTAGGGATAACGAAAATATAT